>JAHRHZ010000036.1:2054392-2098055 GCA_024137785.1 Ginglymostoma cirratum
ACCCTTCATCAGAAAATCTGATTTTCTGATGAAGGGTTTAGGCCCGAAACATCAAGTTTTCCTGCTCCTATGATGCTGCTTGACCTGCTGTGTTCATCCAGCCCCATGCTTGTTATCTTAGATTAGAGAATTTGTCAGCATGTGTGGCCGCAAGAGTTTCTGGCACAGAATATCAGATCCGTCAGAGTTGGCATGAATTCAATATTAACATGGAGCAAGTCAACAAGGACCATTTTCTTTACCTCTAAACTTCATTAAACCACTGCATTCCTGGCTGGCCTCAATCTTTCATTATCTTGCATTCCCTTACCAAAACACAAGTGTCCATACCTTAATTCGCACCACGTCCTGTGTTTGTCGATGGCCTCAATTTTAAAATGCACATCCTCCTTTTCAAAACCCTTCAAAGCATCCCCTTTCCCTCTAAAGATCCCCTGGTATTCACATTTCAGATCTCTATACCTCAACAATTCTGGCTTCTAGGGCATTCTTGATTTTAATCATTCCACTGCTGGTGGCTGTGCCCTCAAATATCCAGCCTCAAGCTCTGGTATGCACCAAGTAAACCCATTTCTCCACCTTAAATTTGCTCCTTAATATCTAGCCCCTTTGCCCAAGCTCAAGATATCTGCTTACTCGTGTGTTGAGTTTTGTTTCATTAGAGTCTTCCGAAGTAACTTAGGACCTTTCACTACATTAAAGGCACTATGAAAATGCAAACTGTTAGTGACGTTGTGAGTTCTTGGGAATAAAAGTTTTTGAAACTTTTGTACAATGGTTGCATCTAAGCAGAGAATGCAGGAATAGCAGTACATAATTTAGCACCTCAAACCTCTTCCATTATTCAGTTTGATCATGGCTGATCTGTACTGTGAATCCATTTTGAGTTTTGTTTCCTGCTATTCAAAAAGTACCTTTCAACCATTTTTTTTTTTTGGCAGATCTATGGTCACATGGCTCGGGTTTCCGCTTCTATTTTCCGTTCTCCCTGTGGACTGTCCAAGTCAGCGTGAACCACATTCTGTCGCATGGCAATTTCTGGTCCCCCACCATAAATAGTGAACAGATAGTTCCACGTTTCCTCTGATATCTGACCATAATCTGCACCTAGTGACAGAACCAAAGAAAACAAAGACATGCGAGCATTTAGCAGGAGAACTTCGTTCAACACCACAGCTTCATATCTATCACCTGTTCTGGTTTCCGGTATCATGTGTATGATTACATCTTTTCTAAAATGTACTTATTTAGAGACAAGAAAATTATGCCGGTTATCTCAACATCCTGCTTTGAAACATTTTAAAATAGCTGTTATTCTCTAACTATATAGAATTTAAAACTACACAGATTCATACCTTGTTTAAGTTGAACATGGCCACCCTTAATGGTTGCAATTTTGGTGTTGTCTATTGGACCTGGAGGCTCTAGAAGAAGCAAAGAAAATTATACTCATTCAGTGGAGATTTTCATTGCAGTTTCCAGACAAATACACTTCAATTTCTCTCACTTCTACAAGAATATGCTGTGAAAGTAATGAGAACAAGTCCAGTCAGAAAAGGTCATTCAGACCATCAGGTCCACTGAATCCAGAAGTCGCATATGTCTATATTATTGGGGAGTCCATCCCTCCCATCCATTAATCCATCTCTTCAGGAAACCCTAAACATTCCTTTCTTCCATTAAAAAAGGCAATCTTACAACATTTTTATCATGATCATAACTAATTCAACATTTATTGATACAGAATTATAAGCCACTTATGTCCACTGTTGAAACATCATGAACTACTTGACTGATTGATTACCTTAATTTGTCAACATTATCATTGTTATATCAAGACCACCAGGATGGCAAGAGACAAAAAAAAACAAAAAACTTAAACTTCTGACTTTGGTACTGAACAGAATGCTGACAGTAAACACCATTTCACTTCTCTATATTTCCAGTAACTGCAAGTATTAATACCTACATAACATCAGCAAGATTGTTCTATAGGAACGCAATGAAACCAGTCAATGGTCAATATGTTTCGAATTCAAAGGATCATCCAAGCGCAGTGTTTAAGATTACAACAAGCCACAATTTACTATTACTAGTGGGAAGTTTCTTTTGGACTCGAGGACTTTAACTTGTTGGCAACAGCCAGAGGTACATAGGCAGTTATTAGCAATAAAAAGGTCCATAAAAACACAATTTAACTTTTCTGGACATCAAAGTTCATGCTATAATCGAACTTTCACAGCATTTAATATTGTTTTTTCTCTGGAAATAAGTCTGAACTTCAAACTCAATAGTTACATACCATTGGGGTTCAGAGGAAAAGCTATTCCATTTCTAATGAAATATGTGCCACCTATTGTTTCTTACCATTATCCTTGCCTTTAACGAAACCTTCCCACTCTCTGAACCACTGCATGCTGATGCAGTAAATGACACTGGGAGACTCCTCAGCCTGGAATGCTTTGTTTAGCTGAAAGGAAAATAATGAGTAAGGATGTTATGAAGTTTTTTTTTTACTGCCCACAGTGTGGTTTTTTGAGGATATTTTGTTTATATAAGCTAGTGGAACCAAGTATTTTAATACTGGTAGAACAGAGATATCTTTGTTCAATTATTCTCTTCTGAAGACATCTCACACTGTTCTCCAGCCCAAGAATACAGGCAACTTAAATGTTCAATCAATATGGCTTTCAATCCAGCTGCAGATGACCTAGAATCAAATCCTATGTGTTCCATCTGCCAAATGCAGGGAAGTTGTCTGGATGCTGGGGAGACGGGGCAGGTTATTTACAGTCTCCATTATACCTTAGAGATCAGTTGATAAGATAAGACCAAATATGAAGTACCTATGGGTTAAAAACCTGCACTCCAGGTTTCCAAAACCTTGTATGGTGACAACACCTATGTCCCTCAATGTTCCAAAGAGGACCTTTCAAAAGGAATTTTTAAAAACCTTTTAGAAAAACATAACCAGTTGGTATACTTTCCTCAACTGAATCCTGCATTTCAGTTACTTAACTGCCTAATCAATAAAGTACAAACTGAGGAATTAACCACTTAAATCCATATTCTAGGATTCTGTGGAGTCTGAGAAAGAATAGTAGAATGGGCTTAATTGGTTAGCCCTTTCAGAAAGTTTGTGTACAGGCACATCAGCTAAATGCTATATTGTTCATTTAGTGACTCTATGGATCATACTTCCAAAACTTATGTTCTGTTGTTGGTTAAATTCCCTACTCTGCTGCTTTAACATGATAAATTCAGCCTCACTAATTTCAAGGGCCACGAGTCCGAGTAAGGAACGATACGGCCCCAGTGAAGGAAATTAGAAAGGTGGAAGAGGAGCAAGCAAACATAGTACACCTTCACTCCACTGGGGATCAATTATACAGAGCCACAATGATGAAATCTTGGCTGAGTACACATTTATCTTCAGTCTTGCAAGATAAAAGTACTACCAAATGGACACCAATAACAACTCCTGCTGGATCATCTGGGCTTTGGTGTGGATTTCATGATTCCCTCTTTATTGATTTGAATCTGTCCTCAATTCATATACGTTGCACCTTCTGGAAACCTACCCAAGACCAGGACGGAATGTTTCAGCATTGGATAATGTTGGCTGTATTCCACGAAATGACACCCGCAGCTATGCCTAATTGGACAAAGGTTAAAAACCATTAATTTTCTCAGTTCTACCACAATTCAGTTGAGACCTGGAACCCAGGGTTTGGTGACTAATTTGGATTGGAAATCAATCCACCCTGCATGGCTCTGATAAAGATCTTTAAGGCAGAACATAGAACTCTCAGAATCAATTTTTCAGTAAACATGAATTGCATACTCTTTGTTAATGGTCAGCTTGAAAGCATTATTACAAAACGACTCTTACTGTTAAGTGGTGTACTCTAAAATGTACTTCCTTTGCTGTATCTCAATCCACATACTAGATTTAAAAAAACTTTACGCATTATTAGTCTGTTGGTGCAGCAATTTCAAAGTCAGGGATGTTAAAATTCCATCGAATTTAATTGCAAACTCTCAATCCCAACCGTGCCACCGGTAGGGATTTTTGCATGATTGGGAAGGAAAAAAGCATCAGCAAAAGTAACTCAGATGATGCCCCAGACCCATTGCAAGAGTGGCACTGTTAGAAGGTGGAATGCAGATTGCATGCTTTGGCATGATACACTGAGGCAGTGTATTATACAAAACCAGGATGTACTTGGCAACTTCCCCTTCATTGTCACTGGGTAAAACGCCTGAAAGTCCCTCCCTAACAGCACTGAGGTGTACCAGCGTCAGATTAACTGCAAGTGTTCAAGTAGGCAGCTTGCCTTCATCTTCAAGCGTAATTAGGGATGTGAAACAAAAGCTAGTCTTGCCAATGACACCCACAACCATGGAAGAATCAAAAAAAACTGGCATCTCAGCCCAGAAATTTTACTATAGTGACAGCCCAAGCTACTTAAATATTCGGTAAAAATTATGTAGCAATTCTACGATAAACAATTATGAAATTCAGTTAAAAATCTAACTTCCCCCTTTTAGGATGATGCACTGTGGTCTGACCTTTATAAAAGTGTCAACTTCCATTTTCCTCCTTTTAGCAATTGCCTCAATTTCTACTTGGCAAATGGAACAGATGTATAAATGGTTCACAGCAGGGCCACCTCCAAACCTGCCACAATCACAAGACAAGAATATTGAAAAACACAACATTGCCAACATTGTTCAGTGATTGCAAAGGTTGCCAAACTTATTGAGCCTGTTCCTTTAGTTTCTTAGGCAGGGCAACTCTACTCTTGTTAATCACAATTCTCCAATCCTTCTGCTAATCCCTCAACACCCATCTTTGCAAAATAAGTAAAAATCAAAAGAAATGCGGATACTGTAAAGCAGAAACAAAAACAAATTGCTGGAAGCTCTGGCAGCATCTGTGAAGAGAAATCAGAGTTAATGTTTCAGGTCCAGCGACCCTTCCTCAGGTCTTTTCTATTAGTCAATACATTTCTACTCTTACAAATTTTGTTTTGAATTCCACACTGGGAAGCATCAATCCCTATCTACCCTATCAATGTATTTTCAGTACTTTAAACACTTCACACCATAATCAACTTCCACTTCCCCAGCTCTACGCAATACAATCAAGGTTTATCTAGTCTCTCATAACGGCAGAGTCACATTATCCAAGAGATCAGCTTGGTAAATGGTCACTGGACTTTAAGGCCAAAGTTTTCACCTCGAGGGAGGATGCCCCAAAATACACAGTACTCCATTGGAGAGAATGTCTGACAACTATATCATGAAAACAATTGATTTATAACGCTTCTGTTTGAGAGGTGGATGGCTTCTGTTCAATCTCCCCAAAAGCAATACAACTGAGAACAAAGGTGGTAACTTTTTGACAACAAATGACACGTATTCAATTTGGATCTGACCAAGTAACAAAATTGCCTTTGCAAGTAAAGATTAAATATCATCAGCACAACTGATTAAAAAACACATGACTTAAGAAAAAAAGCATTTCAAAAACTGTCCACTTCTACTTTCAGGAATCTTTATGCTTACCTGTTGTACAAATACTCCCATACATTTTGGGGCAGAATCACCACCAGATCATCAATGTAGTGATACTTATTCGGTGGAATGCCTGTTGAAAAATAAAAGTTACTGCTTTCCTATTCATTGTCACCTTGGAAACAAAAAACAAAATAATTCAGGAGTCAACCACAAAGTGGAAATTCTGCAAGAGCTCGACATAACTCTACAACTTTCCAACACTCACGAGCACACACAAATACTTCTGATTTAAGAACATCTGATTTTTGTTCATAAGGATGCTTTCTTTCCCTTTATATCCAGGATTGATAAATTCTAAGCTAGTGCAGGTGATAATTCTTTCATTTATCCCACATGCTGACCTCCATGTAAACAGAGGAAGGAGTAGTTGGTGATTGGCCCTGGCTCTGTGAAGGTGTTGAACTTGTTTAGCCACTCCCTGGAGATGTAGAACTGGAGGAGGCTAGGTTCCTTCGCGCTGGCCAAAGCTACAACCTTTTGTCTTTCCCGCACTGCCTCTTCACTGCTCTTCCTGCAAAATACATTCAGAACAAAAGGTCACTGAGGAAAATAATGTGATAGAGGAGCACAGCACAAATTGCGAAGTCACAACAGAAAGATATTCCACTGCTTCTCAGAAAACTCTTGAAATTGGACAATAAAAAAATCCAAAAGCATTAAGAGCACTAGAAGAGTAAAGACCAGGATAAATAGGAAATAAATTTTCCCATTACCATCTACCCTGTCAAGCCTAAGAATCTTGCATGTTTTAAATGAGGTCTTTGGTATGCTGGCAAGAAATGAGTCATTTCATTTGGCAAATCTGGAACATAAAAGGCTGCTCAGAAAATGTTGTCTGAATGGAGGCAACTATCTAGTTGCAGAATTGACCTATCAGATTATATAGAGGTACAGGAGGAGGAACCGTGGAAACTTATTCCAGCAGAAATGAATACACGCTTGGTATAGTGAGAACATCGATAAAAAAAGGGGCAACCTCAAATATTCAACTTCTACATTATGTACACTCAAAACAGCTTTCAAATCCCATGTCCTGTCCTTTCCCTTTCAAAATCTCTTCTATCAGAACTGGAAAACTTAATGCGCACTTCCTACAATTTCCTTTCAGTCCACAGGCATGAATCTTGTTTCACAACCAATGGAATAATATTTTTTCATTTATTTAATTTATTCATGAAATGTGGGCATCATTTGCTCGGCCAATGTTTGTTGTCCACTCTTAATTGCTCTTGGAAAAGGGGGTGTTGAGTGGCCTTCTTGAACCACTGCATTTTGTGCAATATAGGTACACCCACAGCATTACAAGGAAGGAGTTGCAGGAATATGACCTAGTGAAGGCGAAAGAATTGAGATATATTGCCAAGTCAGGACAGTGTTTTTATGGAGACTTGCAGGCAATGCTCCCTCACAGCCACTCAGAGGTTCTGCACAAGCTGAGTGGCATTGGCTTGCGCTTTTAGAAGCCATTGCCATGCACTCAGATGTCCACTCAGCAGGGGAAAAAAAAAAGAAAAAAAAATATCAGGGGAGCTTTGCTTGCAGGCGCTAGTGTTCCCACGAGGCTGCTGTCCTTCTACTCCTAGGTGGCAGAAGTTACTGGGCCCTGGTCAGTTGTTGAGATGCATCTCGTAGACAGTAGCCAGGTTTTGGGGAACTGGAGGGAGTTACTTTCTGCAGAATTTCCAGCCTCTAACTTGCTCTTGTAGTCACAAGTATTTGTAGTATTTACAAGGCTGGTTCAGTTCTATTTGTGGTCAAATTACATCTAAGAAAACATCAGTTTCGGTTTCAAGGTGACTTTTTCTTCTTTGTCTTCCAACTGAAACAAGAGCAGTTTTGTCTTTTATTGGAGATGGCCATTGCCTGACATGTATGGCTTGAACGCAACTTTGTCACTTTTCAATCCAAGATGAATGCTGCATGATGATGTCCGTGTCACATTACCGTGGGTAGCTGATACAATGATAAAATGTCTACCAGGTACTGATCTGCACAGAGCTTTAAACAGTGCAGGTGGCATGAGGAGAAATCATGCTTGAGTTTGCAAACCTGGGCAACTTATACTTCATCGAGACAAATTTATTTACAGCCTATCAATAATGTGCCAAAAAGCTTTGAAGCATTTAATGAAGCATTTTAGAGCATAATCATGCACATGAAATGGGGAACATAGTAGCCAGTGTGCAGAATGAGGTCCCAGAATCAACAATGCAATTAACAAACATATAATTAGTTTTACTGATGTTCGTAGAGGGATAAATATTGGCCAGTGGGGGCTGGGGGGGGGGTGGAGAATAGCTGCTGTGCTTCATGAAACGGTCCTATATGATGTTTTATGCTAACTTGAGATGCAGACGGGACTGTTGTTTAAACATTTTGTCCAAAAGACCCCAGACAGTGCAGCATTCATGTATCAGAATCAGTAGATTTTAAATTACACATTTTAGCTGTCATTCTTAAAGCATTCCTCACCTGTAAAAAAGTACATAAGCCTCAGCATTCTGTACTACTGTCTCATGGACCTCTGTGACATACTGATCATCGAACTCGTACCACTGACCATTAATTACATTCTGGCAATAGGCTATATAGTGACCACCTGTAAAAACATGAATTTTGTACAAGTTTGTATTACCACAAATCAAGAGAAATTGAAAATGACCAAGAACAAACAAATTTTTGCTGGAATTCTTGTTTGACCTTTTAGAATCTTTAAAGCAGGGGTGTCCAAGCTGTAACCTCCAAGCCCTCTCAACATTACGTGGAAGCCAGGTAATCTAGTTAAATTTGGCTTTTGTCTACTCCTGACAATTCAATGTTTTTTTTTTGGTGAGGGGATGCTGCTGAATTAAATGGGAATTTAGTGCATAACAAAATAAAACAAGTAATTTTGAATTAAGAGGAGTAGACTGTGTTTCTTACTCACTGGTTTATCTTGCTCGAGTTTTGTGGGCCTGGAGGTTTGGAAAGAGTTCTTCGTAAGGCTGCTGCTTCAGATGCTGGATAAATCTTAAATCAGAACACCAAAAATCATTATATTAATAAACTAATGGGAATGGAAGATGGTCTATGTGCATGTATGGGTCTGTGCCCCCATGAGGTTCAATAGACTCCGCTAATGCAGCCATGAAGAAAATAAAGCTTGTACACTCCAGCTTTAAGTATCAATTACTTAGTTGTCTACATTTTTCTAATGATTACGTAGTGTTTTGAAAAGAAACCGAGAAAAGATACAGACTCTACGTACAGGTGAATTCCAAATTATTGAATTTCAGTTTAAAATTGCACAAAATTACTTTTGTTTTATCAAACAAATCAGGTAAATTGTAAATTCTTAAGCAGACTGACTTCAAACTAACTGGAGTTGACTGTGTTCCTTTGATGACTTCCCTTCGAGATCATAAACTACATTCTCAGAATGCACTTTACGCTATTGATTCAACTAAAGCTAGTTTGTGCAACGATTAGCTTTTCACTTTTCACAGAAGCTGAAATGTGGGCTGCCAAATCAGAATTTTACAAATTGGTTCTAAATGAGGGGCACAGATCACAACTGTTTTTCGTGACTTTGGGTGATGTTTAAACAAGTCAGTATTGGGATTTCTTTAAAAAACTCCATTCTATGAAGGACAAACATTAGACTCTTGTGAGCCAGCCATAATCTGTCTCAATGAATTGTATTGTTACTTACTGCCTGCAGTTCCATGATGACAAATAATAGACAAAAGATCATAGGTTGTGATTTGAGATGAGCTCTCCTTGGAAAGAAATGGTCGAAGGTCAAGACCTTCCAACGGGAAAGACACGTGGCTATTTACTTTAAAGGAGTACATCACTTCATGGCGAAAGCGCTTCAAGTGAATACAAAGAATCTGGAAACAGGAAGCAAAGATTTAAAGTTAAAACTAGTTGTCTAAAACCTGACTACAAATCTTGCATAGACTGCACACTTGCTGACTGCCTGCCAACCCTGCTTCCTATCGGCCAGACTTCATTTTTCTGTCAACTGTTCTCAACGTAAATGGCTGTCAATATTTTCCAATCAACTTTGCTAGATCAACAATCAGAATGTAGTTGCAGCATCTGGCCAGCAGATGATACTGTGTGCTGAATTCCTAAAGTCTCCCGATTCTGCTATCATCTTGTATTTAAAAACTGTTACATATATCAGCTGATTTAGGAGAAATTTCCACTATTGAATCATTGGATACGACTTTCTGTGAAGTAACAATTACGCGCTTAGGAAATAATTTGATTAAGGCCTTTACCTGCACGCAACGGCAATAGTACAGTTATAGCTCAGTCAGGCAGTGAAGCAAAATACTTGTGCAGTTTTTATAAACTCAAGCTTTTATTTATGGACAAAGGCATTAACTATGGTGCATTCCCTATTCAACAATCTTAGTTTTACTCCTATATATAGGAGCATAAGTGAATTCCCAGTTATGGTCTATTATCTGATTAAAGCTAAAGATCCAAATAATGTATGAATAAGAAAGATGACATTTTGCTGAATCTTTTTATTTTGCACCTATCAGGGCAATTTATGAGAATACTAATACTAATACTAACTAAAGCAACACTTAGACCACGAGGGGAGAGCGCTGATTGATTGGCAAGCAGGCCTGGCCACAGACACTGACATGGATAACATAACAAGAAATGATGATTGACAGTTAACTGCTAGGCTTTGTTTAAATTTTAAACCTGGCAGATCAACTCTAATTTTTAAGGGTAATGCCCTAACTAATGATACAGCAAATGGCTGTCTCTTATTTGGAGTTGAAATAGCTTCAATCCATGTATATGTTCTGTTTGCAAAGTACAGGGTTTTGTGTATTAAGATAAAACTTCCAGCATGCATAAATGTGCCAGACTGTTAGTATAATTAGTGTCATAGAACCACAGAGCACAGAAGCAAGCCCTTCAGCCCATTACATCTATGCCAATCAACAAACACCAAATTACACTCATTCGACTTATCTACATTTGGTTCATGGCCTACATCCTGTCACTTTAAGAGCCCATCCAAATGCTTCATAAATGTTGCGATAGTACCTGCCACCATCATCCTCTCAGCCAGCACATTTCATATTTCTACCACCCGCTGGGTGAAAAAAATTCTTTTCAGATCCCCACTAAACTGCTTACTCCTTTCCCTAAACTTATGCCTTTCTGTCTTGGACATTTTGAGAAGTCTAATGAGGGAAGGCCAGGGCCAAGGAAGGAATCTAATTACAGTAAACAAACTTATGAGGGGCATGCACAGGATACTTTGCGAGAATCTTTTCCTGTAGGCAGACCAAAAGGTATAGCAACAAGACTTCTGTTCCTGCATCCTGTTCCTGCATCCTGTTCCCTAGCTAATGAAGGCAAGCAACCTGTACGCCTTGTTATCTCGGATTCTCCAACATCTGCAGTATCTTTTATCTCTAAACCTGTATGCCTTCTTCATCAACCTGTCCGTCTACTTGGGCTGACATCTCCAGGGATCAATGGGCTAATACATGTTGTTCCTCAGTACTCCTTAGAGTTCTACCATTCATTGTGTATGTTCTTGCCTTTTAGACCTCCCAAAATGCATCACCTCGATTAATTCTCTGCACATTCAGAATTATCCAGCAAATATCGTCCAAGTACAGAATCAAATCTAACGTTAGATACAGTGGGCAGCACACCAGTACTGAACAGATCATTTCTTGCTATATATTGTCCGTGGGTACAAAAGGCCCCAAAGGCAGTCACTCTTGTTGCTGTAAAGAACTAAGTCTACTTCAGATTACTCTGGGAAGGTAGGTACTTCAACACGTCAAGTTTCATGCCTGCTATGTTGTAGCAACACAGATGCTGTACCAGCAACAGGCTGCCGACATCAAGCCAAAAGACCATTCTGCCGATCATACAAATGATTAATTGGCATGTGAATCTTATTGCTATGACGCTAGGTGTGTGGGACATCTGTCTCAAGAGATTTTTGGTGCAGTGGTGGGATCTCTCCCTGTGGGCTAGAAAGTGCAGGTTCAAGTCCCACTTCCCAGAGTGCGATGGTCACAGATGTTCAAATAGATTGACTGGATTAAACAAAAACCAAGTTTCCATCATTGCAATCCCTATCCTACATAACAGTACAGCCATTACCACCTCAGACCTATGCAACAAAAGCAAGGACATTCGGTCCATCGAGTTCTTTAAAAGTGTTTTCCAATTAGTCCCATTCCCCTGCTCTTTCTTCATGGCAGAGCTTATTGCAAATCAACAAATACAATATCCCAATCTATGTCAGATCACATGGCTCAAAGAACTTTAGGAGGCATTTGGCAAAAGAACAGGAGGTGAGGGCCTTATTAAATCTCAACATCAGATAAGTCAGGACATGTTGCTTTTGCAAAGCTCCCAGTTCATTTTAAGGGAAGCGCTTTAGAAACAGCTCACCTATTCGCCCCCTCTACATAGGAATGGCACAAGGTGGACACAGTGCAGGAGTGGAGGTGAACACGAACAAGGAGTGAGAAGATACAAAGTTAACCCAACAGCCAAGCCAAACAGCAGATTCAACTTTTAATCTATTTCAAAGTAAATGAAAGTAATCATAATTTTTGGTTCCTACATACTACCATGCAGAGTTTATTCTTTCAGACTTATTGAATCAGCGAGGTACTCCAGAAACCAAAATTAAAATAATCGATCATGGCTGATCAGTAAATTTAACAGTTCAATTGAAAACTGGCTCCTGTTGAATATTCGAGGAACAAAATTTATTATTGTTAAATTTGTCAAAATAAAGAATCAATTACATATACAAAATCTAAGGAAGAAAATCAGCAATAAAAACGTCTACAAGGACACAGTAATAGCAACGTGTTACTCACAATGATATAATCATGGTTTGGATATGCTACAGCCAAAGCCACATGCAAGACATGTTAAAAGTATTCAATGAAGAAAATTATCGAAATACCCTCTTCCTGAACTTTGCTTTCTTCTTTTGAAAATTATAACTACCAGTATTGTAGTGTAGAATTGCAAAAATACCAGTTGGCATACAAAATTCTGCTTAATTTAAACTGACCATTAAACTACCGGTGTACAATAACAAGTCTGATTATATGTCGGTCACAGTAATAGGAATCCATATAGTTGAGCTAAAAAACATAAAAAGGCTTCCTTGAAACCATTTAATGCCATGTTTATTCTGGTAGCCCACCCGCCTGTTCAAAATGGAATATGAAACCATTTTCGTGCTTTCGGGTTTTATATTTTAGGTTAAGACTATAGTATAGTAAACATAAATAGTAACTCAAATCTTTGGTCGGTTGAATGTTTTTCACCTACCTCTGGAAGCTTAAGGACTTTGCAGTATTTGACTCCATTCCTTAACCTTTAAAAAGGGGGAAAAAACGTAAGTCTGGTGAACGTAAAACAATATCACCACCACCACCACACACACAGCAAACATAAACATGGATTATTCTAATGTAACCCATATTAAAGCGTTTACTTCAACCTCCAAGATGAAATCTTACTTTGTAGACAGTTGCACAGAACAGACAAGAAGCAGTTTTTGGGGATGGTAAAAAAAAAAAAAAAACAGGCTGATATACACAGTTGAATTAAATTCCTGAACAAACACAGAAGTTGCTGGAAATGCTCAGCAGGACTGGCAACATCTATGGAGAAAAAAAAAAATTAGAGTTAACATTTCAGGTCCAGCGACCCTTAGAACGGTCCTGTTTTACTTCAGACTGAGATTACCTACAGCCTAATGAACCAAAAGTAACATATAAAGTCCAAGGTAAAAGTTGGTCAGCAATATCACCTCATGGTCCAAACTGGATATCCTAAAAATTGGAATGCACTCTCCTCTCCCTCTCTCTCCACTTCCTCACTCCCCTCAACTTCTTTCGAGATTACATTTACCCGAAAAGCTAATTCTCTGCATAGAAGCTTCTGAGTACATGTCGCATGCAAGAAAAGTCAAATTGATTATTGGTTATTTAATCACTTGTTTAAAAGAAATTCTTGCACCCAATCAGAATGATTTCTAAGCCCATGGAAAGACTGCTAGAAGACAGACAAGTACGTATTCTGACTTACTTTTTACATCGCTCACAACTGTACATATTGTCACCTACAAAAAATATTAAAGACAGTTCAAGAGAATCCAATACATTTATTGCTTAAGACTTTAAAAATTACCTAGTTTTTAATTGCTCATTAATAATGCCTAGAAAGCAAAACAGAGGTAAAACACGGGGTTACGGAAGACAGTAAATGCAAATTCAACTGAGGTCTTTGTTTTAAAAAAATACTCAAGTAGTTTAAAAAAAAACCAAATACTTGCATTTAGCAGCGCTCAACAATATTCCAAAGTGCTTTACAGCCAATTAAGTTTTTTTTTGAAGTGTAGTCAATGTTGCAACATGGGAAACATTGTGGCCAATGTGTACACAGCAGGCTCCCACAAACAGCAGTTGGAGGATAATCAGTTTATTTAGAGTAATGTTGACTGAGAGTTAACAATTGGCCTGGACTGTTCCAATTTGAAGTAACATTTCCCAAGGCACCTGCTTCAATGCAGGCCTCACTGTAAACAGGAAAAGCTTAGAGCTACCCAAGTGCTGCACTGTTCATGTTACGGGAAATCACAGATAAAAGATACTATGTGAGATGTGGTGTGGGAAAACTGACTTTACACTAAGAGATTAAGGCTGTGGAATTCACTATTGGGGTTTAGCAGCTGAAACAGAAACCAGGACAAAATGGAATTGGATAGGTGAGTGAAGGAAGATAGGGTACGAGAACAAGGTGGGTAAAAGCCAACATGGACTGGTTGGGCTGAATGGCCTGTTTCCATGTTGTAACTTCTTTGTATTTCTATGAAAATCAAACAGTACAAAATAAATCTCAATGAACTCACCTTTCAGCTCATCAGCAGCAAAAAAGGCAGCTAAGCAGTCTTCTAAAGTCACCACAGGACCCCAAAACCAGCTTGGGATGCAGGACACAACAAACCTGCAATGAGAATTGTATAAGCACTACAATGAGTCAGAATGACTACTTGGTTTTGAGCTAAAGTCAAGAGTTAGAAAACCGGGAGCAAAAGTATAGGCTTTAAGCTAAAGCAAAACTAGCATATAAAAGAATCCTATTAAGTTTGTATTTAAAGCATTGATATCAAGTTTCAGTTTAGAACTTGAAAATTTCTCTATTTTGTCTAATACTCCCTAATTTGCTAACCCTCGAGACAATTTCATGCATGAGTATTTGAAACTCTGAACAGAGCTAAAATTTATTCTGCAGGAAATGCAGACAATTACCTGCAATGTAACAGTAACTCACGAGTTCAGTGAAAGGAGGTCAGAGATAGGAATGCTTCCTGTTAAGTGATTCTATAAATTTGCAGTAGTGCAATTAGGAGGCTGCTAGTACAAAGGTTGAACACACTAAATATGATCATAACCACAAATATTCAAGAAGTGGAGGAAGAGACTAAACATCCAACCAAACCAACATGCAAGTTATTTAGAGATGAGGTTATAAGCTGCATGAATGAGGTCAGGATATCCCTCCACAGCACCTTTCTTTTCTCTGTCCTAAGGAAGAGCTGCTCTCCTATTCAATGTTTCACCTTCACACCACCACTCATTCCCAAAATCAAGAATATGCAATTTGTTTAATAAAATATTTATTTATTGGTGGTGTCAATTTAGGGTAAAATAAACTTGCATCAAAGGAAGACAAGTTTAAACAAATATGGAGCAAAGCAACATCAGTTACACACAAAGTATGATTTAAAAGAAATGTAACGACTCCTTAGAAAACAATAACGTGCTGAATATGCAAACATTGTACTAAGTCAAAATTTATAACAAGTACTGAAACTCAGTACATTGCTTGGACGGCTCAAACACGTGCTGTAGTCTGCAATACGTAGTAAGTTTTGCAAACACTTATTTACCTTCTAATATAATCCATAATGAACGCAACCCATCCTTGTGTAGTGTAGGCATCACTACAAGTGCCCGTTTTCACTGGTACGTTTTGGTGGATGGACGCATGCAGTTTAGCTAGGTCTTCTTTCCCAGGAATTGGCAATGACAAATCCTGAAATGTTTCCACTGTGGAAGAAATCTGCAACAGGAAAGAGCCAAGAATATTCACATACAAAACTAGAAATCCAAAATTACTGCTGGCTCTGTGCACTGTGCAATTGATAGTTCAAGCGGATGGACTGCACCTTGAATCAACATTGCACTCAGTGCACCATTTCTCCTCCTGCTAACTTTATTCTTAAGTTTTAATTGTACAAGTAGTTTCTCATTACCTACCAAAGCCACTGCTTGTAACATATGGCCCCTTTCATTCAGGATACATCAAAGATGGGACGCGCAGAGTATTTATTTTATTCTTTGATGGGATTTCACTACCCCTAGGAAGACCATTATTTGCCTATCCCCAATTTCTCTTAAACCGAACGGTTTGTCAAGTCATTTCAGAGGGTTGTTGAGAAACAACCATACTCCCATGAATGTGTCCCATACATACAGGCCAGACTAGGTGAGGACAATCAATGGTTAAACAGATGAGTGCTTTATATGAAGTACTGATTTTCTTACTGAGACTAACTAGCTTTCAATTTGTTTTTAATTAACATTCCACCAGCTGTCATGGTGGAATTTGAACTCGTCCCCAGATCTGGACCTTGGGCTTACTAGTGCAGTGACATCAGCAGTATGCTGTCTCCCCATAAAATTGCAGCCATCGGCTCTCTAGAAATAGAAGCTCCGATCTTCATAAGGAATCATCTTTATGGACATTAATACATGTATTGAGCTACCAATAGTAGTCCAGGTATCAATACTAGACAGAAAATTTGCCTCAGGGGAAAAAGCCATCCAAAACTAAAACAATCCTTTTCTTTTGTGTTATCAACCTTGTCTCGAGGATTGTATTTCCATTTTAGTCGTAAGGTCGTATGTTCAAATTCCACTCCAGAGTCATAAGTGCATATAACTCAGGCTGCTGCTTCTACTACTACTTTGGGAGCTTTTAAAATCCTCACCTATGAATTTCAAGGAATTCTGCAGTTGTAAGAACATCAATTTTCAGTGTCAGATATTAAGTGGACTGATTAACAATTTGTCATGCTGTCAGAATGAAACAAAAAAATTTTTCGTGGAGAATTTAGTTTGCATCTACTACACAAATACAGCAAATTGACACCATGCAACAGTGAGGCATACAGAAGGATATTATTTTCACAAAGCTAATAACAGAGCAGTACACCTTAGGTAGCTACTTTTGGATATCCTTGTTTAAACCTGCACCAGCCTCCCACCAAAAAAAAATCATTGCATTCAACAATTCTGCTTCAAACAATATAATTCTGTCATGAGAATGTTCACCTAGCCATTACGAGAGAGAGTCCATTTGGCATGCATCAGTCACGGAATAAGAAAAACTTAAAGGATATAATTACTCCCTTAAAAACACAAGTGATACTTACTCTATCACATGTGAGACATTGGACTAAGCTCAAAATTGACCCATCAAAGATATCAGAAATTACACTGCGGTACTTGGCCTGCTTTTTCTTTTTGGTAGATAACAGAAGTTGAGCTGAGTGAACAAAGATAGATAACTGAATTACAATATATGCAGTGTGACTGAAATAAAGTTTCATAAAATCAATATTGTTAAAAAGATGGCTTGATTAATGGGGTATTTGGAGACATTAATTTGGATTACCATTACTGAATCCCTCATCCTGGGGGCTGTCATTTACCAGAAACTCAGCTAGACTTGCCACAAACACAGCGGCTACAAAAGCAGGTCAGACACTAGGAATGCTGTGGCAAGTAACTCAGCTCCTAACTCCCAAAGACTGTCCATCATTGCTAGACACAAGTCAGGAGTGTGATGGAATACTCCTCACTTGCCTGATGAGTGCAACTCTAATATTCAAGAAGCTTGACACCATCCAGGACAAAGCAGCCCATTTGACTAGCCTTACATCCACAAGCATCCACTCTCTCCACCACTGATGCTCAGTAGCAGCAGTGTGTACTGTCTACACATGGACTGCAGAAATTCACTAAAGATCCTGATACAGAACCTTCCAAATCCGACCACTTCCATCTAGAAGGACAAGGCAGCAGATGCATGGTAACACTACCTTCAAGTTCTCCTCCAAGCTACTTACCATCCTGATGTGGAAACATATCGCCATTCCTTCACCGTCAATGGTTCAAAATCCTGGAATTCCCTCCCAAATGGCTTTGTAGGTCAACCCACTGCAGGTGGGCTGCAGCAGTTCAAGAAGGCAGCTCACCAGCTCCTTCAAGAGCAACTAGGGAAGGGCAATAAATTCTGACCAGCTAGAGATGCCCACATCCCACACATGAATTAAAAAGCCCTATAATTTAAAACATCTTTTTCAACATTAACACAGTTAGACAGACAATCGTACCTTTCCATAATCAAGGCCATGTTATATACCAGGTCTCCAATTGGCAAACATGCTACCATTTCAGCTATTTTAAAAACATTAAGCGTACTGGCAAGAAACATTCTTTGAGATGCAAAAGTGCTCAAGATAAGTAACAATAGTACACACAAAACAAAGAGCTCTGAACCAACATCAAAATTTCCCGGTTAAAAACTCAGCTCAAGAGAAATAACAAGCTAATGATCATTTTTAAACTACCTGGGAGAAGGGTACCTTTTTTGAGGGAAAACGATGACACTGCTCGCATTGGACTTGATCGAGGTGGACTGCTGGACAAATTGGAATGAAGTTCCTGGTGGATGGGACTGCAGGACCGCGATGTGCAATGCATGTTTACGTCATTGTCAGGTTCTGGGAGAGATAAACAACAATCAAGCTAAATAGATTATACTGCATTGCCTCTCAGCAAAACTTGCTGCACATTGTACATTATAGTCAACTTTACACAAGAGAGGAGGGAGCCACATCGCTCAACTGAAAAAACTATCAGGATAGAAAAAAAATTCATTCCCATTGTCCGAGTTTCAATTCCGAGCCCTGCTGTAAACTAGGACTTCAACGCTTTGTGAATATTATTCTACTTTTCTCTCCACCAAAGCACTTACAGTAAGTGCTGCCAAAGAACTAGCTCCAAAACAACTGCATCTAATAGCAGTATACCAAAACATGCCTAGAATGTTTTAACACTGAGGGGCGGGAGATTCTAAGTGCAAACTGATTCTCGACACTCTATATAAAGTCAGAGAACACATTTTAGAAACATTAAAACAGCATACCTGGTGTTCTGCAAGTAGTGTTGGAAGCCATGGAAGTGGGAGCATCTCCAGAACCTCCAGCATCTCCAGAACTCAGAGACGTGTCCACATCCGCATCTTCATCAATTGCTTCCACCGTCCCCAATCTATGGTGTCCACATGAAAATTTTCTGTCTTTCTGCCTCTCCTTTTCTGAAATTCCTTTCCCGCATTCGTCCTGAATGAGGAGCTCAGTCTCAATCTGCTTCTCAGCAGTATACCTGCTCCTGTTCTCCCCTTCCCCTTTGTCGCTGCTTGCGCCAGAGTCACAAGACAGAAATTCGTCCTCTGAAGGGCTTCTGTCACCATCACGCTTTTCATCCGTGTCACTTGAGCAATCAGAGTCTCGCTCAGACAAGGGTTCCTTAAGTTCTTCGTGGAGTTGATCCATCAAACAGCGGAGAAATTCCTGTGTGTCCTACAAAGTCAAAAGGAGTACAGGGGACGAAGCTCAAATTTACCTGTTAAGCAGTAGGTGACAACTCTGCTGCATTTATAGCCATTGACTTGACTTTGAAATAATACCGAACAATCCATGGGAAATTAGCAGTTCAAATTATCAGTACTGCAATAATTGCAGGAGGAACTCCAACACTACCCAGCCAACAGCGGTCTCTGGTGGCAGAAAGTGGTTAAGGCAGCCATTCAATCATAAGCAAAATTCATTGATTCAAGACTAGAATTAAATTAATTGTTCAATCATGACCTGTTCACAAATGGTTGATTCCAAGTAGTGCTGACCATCCAAATAGTTCAACACCGAACTGATAGATGTAAGGTTTAGGTCTGGTTATGCTCTGTTGTTCTAACATTTATTTCTTCATTTCCTATGTTACATCACCTCAAAATATACTTTACTGGCTGAAAAATGCTTTCAGGTATCCTGAAGGCAACATAAGTTTTTCATTTTCAGCTGACACTTCAGTGCAGCGCTGACAGAACCTATACCATCAGAGGGGGCATAATTTTAAGGGGAGTGGAGGAAGGTATAGGGGAGATGTCAGACATAGGTTCTTTACACACAGAGTGGTGGGCACGTGGAATGCGCTGCCGGCAATGGGAGCGGAGTAAGATACATGAGAGACATTTAAGCGACTCTTGGATAGGCACACGGATGATAGTATAACATAGGGCATGCAGGATAGTTTGATTTTAGTAGGATAATAGGTCGGCACAACATTGTGGGCCAAAGGGCCTGTACTGCGCTGTACTGTTCTACGTTCTATGGATGCCTTTCCAATGAGGCTTTTTTGAAGATTCACGCAGAGAGTGCTGAGTGCGTGGAACAAGCTGCCAGAGGAAGTTGTGGAGGCTGGTACAACTACAACATTCAAAAAGCATCTGGATGGGTACATGCATAGGAAGGATTTAGAGAGATATGGGCCAAATGCTGGCAAATGGGAGGACATTGATTTAGGACATCTGGTCAGCATAGACAAATTGGACCAAAGGGTCTGTTTCCATGCTGTACATCTGTGACTGTGTCTAATTGGTTGGATATACACACGTTGAACTAAACATTTTTCAAACATAAGACACAGCAGAAAAAAAACTGCATTTGCAAAAGAACACAGGCTGCCAGATAGAGATACTGAGATGCAACATTTAGAACAGTTACATGACTGTAAAAATGTTGTTATTTTGACAGCCAGTTACAGAGAACTTGGCTCAGGTTTCTCATTTTCTCTCAAAGCTTTCTCAATGTTTGCAAGTTGAAAACCCAATGAAAGACCATCATCGCAGGTCGAGAGTTCTTAAAGGAGAAGTCTAAGCTTACATAGCTGTCTCCAGGAAAACAGGATCATACCTGACCCAGAGAAAGAAATTCCAGTACCGATAGCTTGGGCAACAAGTTACAGCTGCACACCAGCATTTTGGACTTTGGCCAAGGAGCAATTATTCTTGATATAATATTCTGGATTTTTTTTTAAAAAGAAGAAAACATGATATCCCTGATTTCGTGGGAGTTGAATGTGTTATTTTTTTCAAAAAAGTTATTTAGATATATCTGCACAGTTTAGCACTTTTTGAAATTATCTTTGCACCTTTGCTCGAATAAGATTTTTGCAATAAGTTCTTTGTTTTGTTATTTTAAAAGAAATTGGTCAACTTGTTGATAATCCATATATTGACAATATCAGTTCCTTTCCAAATTCAAACTTTGTGGTGGCCAGTGGAGGAGTGACAGAAGGAAAGGAATCAGTCCACCCTTCCAAATGATCATTAGGGGAATCAAGGGTTACAAGGAAAGGACAGGAAAGGAGTCAGGAGGAATGTCAGGATCAGCCATGATTCTACTGAATGGTGGAGCAGATCCGATGGGCCAAATGGCCTACTCCTGTTCCTATTTCTTACAGTCTTATGGTCTTAACTGGGATAGAACAAATCAATAATACTAACTCAATCATCCCTCAGGTGCATGTAAAAGATCTCATTACACTACTTTGAAGAACAGCAAAACAGGAAGAACCTTGTCACTATGACATGTTTGCTTGCGTGACTTTGCTGGGTAAAATTCTGACCTCTGTATGTTTTCTGCATTACAACAATTCCACTTCAAAAGGACAATCTTACATTGTCCATGCACTTTCATAGATGAATAGAAGCTTAGAAAGTGGAGCAGGAATGGGACATTCTAACTCAAGCCAGCTTGATCATGCCTGCGTCAGTGAACTCCACAGGCTCAACCCCTCCCTACTTAGGTAATTGTCCTTATTTGATTATCTTAATGATTCTTAGCTGTAATTTACAAGACTTTTTTTTTAAAAATGGTCTTGTTTTCCTCCCCTCTCTTCACTTTTCAAACAAGAAAATTTTCTTGCCATCACTTAACCCATATCCCTCGAGTAATACTGGCCTTCCTTTTTATCTCTTTTCTGCCTTGCCTTCTTGCTTTTAACCTTAAACCATGATTTTAACTTCGGGTCTCCATCTCTAATAAAGAAACCACTCTAAGGTGTTAGAGATATTGCACAGGAAGGAGCAAATGATCTACTGTGCCTTAGCCAGGTCTTTGCCAGAACATTTTAAAGAAATTTTGCTGCTCTGCTCTCTTGACATAATGCTACCATTTCCCTCTGCTTCAAATTTGTACATTTATTGAATATTTGGTTGCAAGTTGCTAGTAATAAAATGTACTTAAATAGAAGAATGCACGATAACTATAAGTTTCCCTTTTATTCAGCTATTCACAATATATATTAATGATTTGTACAAGTGAACAAAACGGCATCATCTGCAAACTTTGCAGATGACACCCAGTTGGGTGGGAGGGTGAACTGTGACAAGGACGCAGAGATCCTTTAGCACGATCTGGACAGGTTGGGTGAGTGGGTAAATCAAATGGTAGATGCAATCTAATTTAGATAGATGACAGGTTATTCACTTTGGAAGCAAAAACAAGGTGGCAGATTACTACGCTGAAGGTAAGCATGCAGGTGCAGCAGGCGGTAAAGAAAGCAACTGGTGTGATGGCCTTCATTGTGAGAGGTTTCAAGTAGAGGAACTGGGATATATTGTTACAGTTATACAGGGCCTTGGTGAGGCCACACCTAGAATACTGTTGCAGTTTTGGTCTCCTTTTCTGAGGAAGGATGCTCTTGCTCTTGAGGGACTGCAGCAAAAGTTTACCAGGCTGATTCCAGGGACGGTGGGACTGACGTATGAGGAAAGGTTGACGAGGTTAGAATTGTTTTCGTTGGAGCTCAGACGAAATGAGACGACTTATAAAATTCTAACAGGACTAGACAAAGTAGATGCAGGGTGTGTCCAGAGCTGGGGTCACGGTCTGAGGATTCGGGGTAGACCATTTAGGACGGAGACAAGGAGACATTTCTTCGCCCAAAGAGTGGTGAGCCTGTGGAATTCATTACTACAGGAAGTAGTTGATGCCAAAACATTGAATGTATTCAGGAGGTGGCTAGATATAGCACATGGGGTGAATGGGATCAAAGGTTATGGGGAGAAAGCAGGATTAGACTACTGAGTTGGACAATCAGCCATGATCATGATGAATGGCAGACCAGGATCAATGGGCCTAATGGCCCCCTCCTGCTCCTATCTTCTATGTTTTAATTGCACAATATTTCAGAGAGTACAGCCACATTTCAAAAAATGACTTGTAATTATGACAGAAAGAAGCTGAAATTGAGCATTATCATAATTCTCAGACAAGGTAGATCACAATAAGATAGGAACCTGGTTAGAGTGAACCTTGTCATGATTAGGATGATGCCTACTATTTCAAAGGATTTTCTTGTTTGAAGCACAAACTACAGCATGTAGCCAAAACATTCTGCACACAACACAAATAGCTGTGAAATAAACAGAAACAAAGTAATATAATTAAGAACAACAACAAAGCAGAATGCAAGCTCGTGGAACAACTTATTCTCCATTGCGACGTTACAGCCTCAAGGTCTCAATGTTCAATTCAATAACTTCAGAAACTGACCATTTTGTCTGTTTTCCTTTTCTCTCACATTCCCTCCCGACGTGAATTCAAGTCTGAGAGTGAGATATTAAAACCAACAAAAAAAAAACTACTTTCTACCATTAAATTCAGTTCAATACTTGATTGTTTACAAATTTGTCAAATGTATTTTTTAAGAAGTTCATTTATGGGAGGAGGGTGTCGCTGGCTAGGCCATCATTAATGGCCCATCCCAAAATCACCAGAGGGCAGGTAAGAGTCAATCACATTGCTATGGGTCTGGAGTTACATGTAGTCAGACTAGGTATGGATGGCAGTTTCCTTCCCTGAAGGACATTCGAGATCAAAATGGTTTTTTCTGACAATCGACAATGGATTCACAGTCATCATTAGACCTCTTAATTCCAGATTTAAAACAAAAAAAGAAATTCAACTTCCACCATCTGCCATGGCAGATTTGAACCTGGGTCCCCAGAACATCTGTCCCATTAAAAATGAGGGAAAACAACAAGACTAATATTCAGGAGAAAATACGCATTGCAGATTCTGACAAAGATAACTTTTGTTATTCAATCCAACACAAACTGGTTCAGATCAAAGATTATTGCAATAATGAAGAAGCATTATTTACTGAAACGGGGTTTCAAATGATTAATTTACATAAATTTCTCACTTTTGTTTTCCAAAGTTCAAAAGAAATTCAAAAATCTGCCTTCTTCCTCCATATCTACATGATTTGAGGTCAAGGAAGATGTATAGCTATTCTGTTGTGATAGCAGCTGGACATGCAATTGCACTTCCAGGTCCTTTAAGGATAACAAACAGCATCCAATGCAGCTCAGTTCTATAACTTCACAGGGCAGCACAGGTCAACCCGAGTTGAGGGTTAGTTCTGTTGTTTGTCATCATGCTCAGTTAGTGGAATACTAACAGCTTGAAAAAATGGCCACATGTTCATTAAGACAGACAATCTGCTGAATGTGAAACAGATGGCTGATGATAAACATTAGGTACAAGGAACAACTCTTCAGAATATTTTGAGCCGCAGAAGTGGATAAAGCTGAACACAGCCACCGCTCGGAAAGATTTCTGTCACCTGTGAAGCAAGTTATCAAAGCTAACTTTTGTCTGTGCAACACAAAGGAGGGTTGGAAAAACATTCCATCCACCTCCAGTGTAAAGTGCTGGTTATGAGCAGTAAGCACTGCGTAATCAGTAAAACTCTCAAACAGATGCTTCATTATAACACCATTTGGCTGGGTCATTTTTACAAACAATCTACAGATCATTTACGTTGATTCCTGGCAACAACCAACATGTTATACGCAGCACAGGTGGGTTCTTTGATATATCCCAAAGCAACAACTGAAAGGCAGGCTTAAGACAAATGTTAGTAAGTTCTGTAGATTTAAAAAAAACATGGTGGATCAACAGCTGCAACAGGCTGCCATGAAGGGCTGTTGAGGAACATATGCTGGATTCTACTGCGAGAAGGCAACCAGATTAATATTTAGAAAAAAATGGACTGAAGTTCCTTTCTTACAAGAATTGATCTTTTGATCACAAAGCTTTATTTTAACAGGTTTTTAAGCTGCCATCCACTGCAAAAACAATGCTCCATTTTTAAGCTTTCATCTGAAGCTCCAAACTGAAGGACAATCTACATCTCTGATAGTGGGTCATACTCTGTCAACAGTGAAATTTTCAGTCCAACAGAATTTTTAAAAAGATCCTCTTATAAGGTTTCCATTTTTGCACGTTTCTAAACCTTGGATATCGTATAACAGTTTACCAATGTGAAAAATTAAAGAAACTAAGTTAAAATAAGAAAAAATATTGTCAGCATATCTGTTATGTAAAGTTGACACATTCCATGTTAATCACAGCAACTCCACTTCTAAAGAATAGTTTCCTCTCTTACTTCCCAAGAAGCAACAACAGAAGTGTGTGTAACCTTTAAGTCTAAACACCAAGGAGGCTAAAGGCACAGATTTGTGACCTAAAGGATGCAAAAACGAAGCTGCTAGTAATTCTGGTTCAAACTTTTATTTCTACTTTACACAAACGTTATGAAATGTACACATCACAGCTCTTCCTGAATTTGAGGGAACTACAATTCTACATTTCCACATGGGAGTTAAATAATGCTTTTCAGTTGCAACACCACAGTAAAACAATTGGCAATATCCTTACAGTATGCTTGACGTTAGTCGAATACATACCTCAAGAGGAGATTTCATCGAGACATGACTTCAGCTTAATCTCTCAGGCAACAATGGGGCAATGCATTAACGGTGCATGGGTATGCGGAGAAAGCAAGAATATGGCATTGTGACAGAGGAACAGCCACAATCCTAAAGAATAGTGGAGCAGGCTTCAGGCGCCAAATAGCATACTCCTGCTCCTAGCTTGTACGTAGTAAGAACAATTGAGACCTCTAGTTGACACAAGACACCCAAAAAAAAAACTGGCTTTCACTTAGGAAATGAACATTGAGAGGAAGCATGAGCCTAGCCCTTATAGTGCAGAATGACTTAGAAGCAAGGAGGATATTTCAGTCAAATGCGGGTAAAGAACGATGAGATCAAGCACAAGTGCTAATATTAGAAATTGGCTCCTTTTGCTCTCCAAAAATCAAGTAAATTTACCATTGCCTCAAAGAGAGATCTGTAATTCTATAGTGAAATAAAAAGCTAGTCAATCAACTTTCATTGTCAGTTGAAGAAGGTAAACATTGACTAAAACATCAGGAGAATGCACATCCTTCTTTGGAGAGTGCACCTGAATGGACAGGCAAGACCTAGCTGTATCGATGCAACCCAAAGATTGCACTCTCCCAGTGTAACATTTGCTCAGTCCTACACTGAAGCATCAGCCAAAGGTGCGGGTGTTCGAGTCCTAGAGTGGGAGCTCATTTCTCAGTCTCATAATCCAGAAGGGGAGAGAGCTGCCAATGCACAAAGCCGACATTCAATTGACAAAACAAAACATAATAAAAGAAGTGAGAGTACAAAATGGCATTGTCAGAACAAGAATCATGCAATGTGAACGAATGCTCTATGGAACAATGGTTGCAGAGAGGAAGTAACAGGTCACAAAAGAATGGTAAAGTTGTGGGAACAGGTAACTAGCTGGGCATTAGATTTAGTACCAAAGAGTACTTTCATTGAATTTTGAGAAAATTACACTGGATCACTGGAGTAGATTGCAAGTGGGATTGGTAGACGAGATAGCTTTTCTCAATACACAAGGGTTGGGAGACTGAAGCACACTACCTTCATATATAAATTTACGCAGAATATTGTCATACTATTTACTTCAAAGACACGTTACCTCTTCTGCCTTACCTGCTGTGCGTAGCCACGAAACATTGGATTAATCAATTTAATGCCATGGGCAAGGCTTGTCGGAACAACATAGCTAGGACTGCCCGAGAAAGAAAAATTATTAATTACAGTGAAAGCAATACCAGTCAGTCGATCTTACTTGATACAATCAAGTCTCTTCCTACCCTATACATTTATTTCTATCTGATACATAGTTCTGTCTCTGTTTTTTTTCCTCTTTGGTTCTTACAATAAACGTGGAACTAAATATTGAGATTTACCCCTTAAACCAGATGTCTTCTCTTCACCCTCCTGCTACTTGAGTGCTTAGCTGGATTCTTCTTTGTGCACGAGAGGACTCATGATACAAAGTGCAGTGCACAGAGATAAATAGTGACCATACAAATCCAAATTCTGTAGATTATTAGCATATATACCAACACCCAAAGTAAACACACCATTTCCACTGGGTTGAATATTTCCGACAGCATTAAAATTCTACAAGCCAACAAAAACGTTTGCAAAGAAAATAAACAACTTACAGATACACAGTCACCACATTTTGTGTTTCTACTTATTAGGAGGGTCAAGTGCAAAAAACCGAACACTTGCCTTTGGTCATTCTAGCTTAGGAACTGCATTAAGTTAGGATAGGTACAACACAAGTCTAAATAAAATGTCCCTACACTGTTCCAACAATGGTTAACTGCAGAAGAAAAGCACAGTTTAATTAGAGATTCTCGTACAGATGATCTCCCTGAACAGAGTGTCGGCTCAGTTCTAATTAAAACTGGGTTATACATGTGTTGAAGACGTACGTCAACTGAAGCTGGTTGAGTACCATTCAAGTGCATTTCACTAAGTAATGTTGCCGGTCAAAATAGATTCTATTTTAGATTTGAATATAAATTCAAGAGCTATAAGAACAATTTAAAAGAAGAACTTCACTATCATGCAGAAAAGAAAGAACAGAAGGTTGCTTGTATCACTTAGGCCAGAAGTTGATTATGCAAATTGGCAGAACTTCACAGCAGTGGCTTTTAACAATATCCAGCTGCAAATTGGCAGAAATTCACAGTAGCAGCTTGTAACAATAGCCAAAACCCTCAAGTATATTGCGTTATTCTAACATATTCTGAAATTCTCAACAAGACTTTAAAAATAGATTGGTCGGAATGTGCCAGCAAGCAACCTTCTTTGCTCAGTGTGCATCCATTGGTTGTCAAAACAACCAGGAGAAATCTACTTAACTGACGAATTGCTATTGCAATCTGAAGAGGAACAATTCCTCTTTTCAGTGCTGTACACTCATGCATATTTAGAGTGACAAACTGATTTAAAATACTGAATAGTCTCCATTCATTCAGATGACATTCTAGTTACGAAAGTCATGCAAATGCCCAAAACCACACGGAATTCAACGAACAGCATTGGCTTACCTTTCTAATCTACAAGCAACACTTTAGCATTGTAACCTTTGTACGAAAATAAATCTATCTTTGCTATGGTATGGTACATACCGTTTTTTGTGCCAAAGCTCAGAGATAAGTTTCTGGTAGCTTTTACAAAGAGCTGGTTTTTTGTCTGTACGAACCAAGCCTACACACTCCAAGAAGAATTGGGTAAGTGGTGGACTGCAACAGAAAAGAGGTTACACTTTAGAAAATGATGGAGGATAACTGATTTAACATCACACCAAGTGACATAAATTCAGTCCTACAATAATACAATACTGAATAAACACAACCAGCTTTAAAATTCTCAAGTTTCAGGTGCCAGGATGAGATGTATAGGGGCTTTATTAATATAACAAATTGCAGTTGAATGATGGAAATAAGCCTAAAACCAAAGTTACAAATCTTCATCACAGAAGGTTTATTTGTCGCATTTTAACTACACATCAAGTCAGTTAATGAATTAGATAAAAAAAATGCAGAAGATTGAATAAGCTAGATTCATCTGCGTGAATGTGCAGCTAAAGATGGTTTCAGGATTCATTCAGCACAGGCGAGAATATAGCACAGGCAAGAATGAGGGCACAAAATTGTACAACTTCTTTCGAACGTATCGTCATAAATACTATTTTCCATTGAAGTGACAGTATTGTTTTGTTTGAATTGTTTTAGTTGCATCGCAGAATATGAAGCACTGTCTGAAATGGCAGCAAAAGCAGGTTCAATTGCAGGATTATACTGAAAGGGCAAGTGAGAGAGACTAACTGGAAAGAATTAGCACAGATTTGAAGAGCAGAATGGACTCCTTCAGGGCTGCATTGTTCTATGTGACATGATTCTTGTGGAAGACCCTGACTTAAAAATGTTGTTGCACTCAGGAAACCAATGAGAATGGAAAATGCATTTCCGACCATCAGACCATTCTCCCAGTCTCAAGAACCAGTATCGGTTCCGGATGAAAATCCCATCAGAAATAGGTCATACATCAGTTCATTGTTCCAGTAAATTTAATACAAACAAGCTAGAGTCAGTAAACAATTTGCCCTACCAATTGGACAAAGCCTGTAGAGCAGCATTCATGTAGCAGGAGTTTCCGATGTTCTTCATGCCCGTGAGTCCTAACAAATAAATTTGAGGACAGAACGTAAATTAAGTGAACTGCCAGAAGTCAACTTTGGGGGTGCCAAGACAAAACATTTGTACGCAAACTAGATGCTGCTTCATACTGAATACTTTCTATTGAGGCCAAAAAATGATTTATAACATCGTATCTACTTTAACAATTTTTTTTGCTTCATGGACATTTTGTCCAATCTGCAATCCTTTTACCTCTTGGTTTTAGCTCATCCTCCTCAGATTCTGATTCTCCCTCATCTGCAACAGCAATGGGAACAGTTTTGAATGGATAACTGCCAAGCGATAAGCCAGAGCCCTGATGATTAAAAACAAAATTGCACCTAGTTACTACAATATTTCTGTCAGAGGGCATTAAACACCCAAGTACTAGCTTAAAATTGCTAGCTTGCATTGTTGTACACAGCTACTTTTATATTACCGATAGACTGAATACCGAGGCTCCAGCCAGGATGTCCAGCTACCCTGATCGATCCAGAGTGAAACTATGCCTCTGGGAAAGTTAGATTTCATTATTTGAGAGTACTTACATGAAAATAAAATCTGATATTTCAAACAGCAGCACTAGTCTCGCCACTATTATTTAAACAGTCATCCAAACCCTATGCCCTACCTGCTCTGTTGATCTGCTTGACAGTGCTGGACTTGGTGCAATGGATCGCTGTTCCAGGAAAACTTCCTTCTCACAGGCATAACACCATACTCGGAATGTAGTCAGGTTCACAGTCAAGTTATGCTTCTTAGCCTGCAGCAGGAAAAAAATTAAATTGAGCTGACTGACAAGGTAATACAAGTGGTGGAATCTGAAGGAGGGGAGGCAGTTTGTGGAAACTGCCACAACTTTGCTTGAAAATAATATTTTACAAAAGTTCTAAAATAGTCTGCGTTCCCTCATCACTTTTGACAGTGTCACTGCACTGAAATCAAACAGATTCGTCTGGCTCCCAAACTATCCCTCCAAACCTAAGTGTAAAGACTTGAAAGATCATTTCAGCTTCTCCCTTCTGTACACTGATCACTTTCAGTTCTTTCTACTAAACCAGGGTTTAAACAAGCAATCCGATACAGAGTTTCTACATTCCATATTTCTACCTCAATCCCCCAGATGCATACATATCAGCATGCTTCCGTACCGCATAACAATAGAAATTGTCAAAAAGAGAGCTGGCTGTTCTCTTGAAAAATCGACAGCATTTTGAGTGCGCACTCCAAAAATGGCATCTCCAGTGAGCTTTTCTAGCTTAGCTCCTTGTATTCCTTGAAAGTTATTTATTGCAGCTCATTTTTAGCTAGGTCTTTACTTCTCTATCCTTTTCGCAGATTCTTTTTCTTCTTTTTGCATCACTGAAATCTCGGTGCTCATAAGCATGTAGCAGACAAAACAAGAATGGCATTAATCAGACAACTTGGCAAAGATTCTGAATTCTATTTGAGAATTAAGTATTTAATATAATGATTGGAATGCTTAACACCATGCCCCAAAATTAAGATTTAATAAACATATTCAAACTCCACTGAAGAGAGTTCTTCCAATGACACCTTTGTATTAAAAAGTCACCATCTCTAATAACTAAAGTTTGCAATCATTAAGAAGTTTGAACCTCAGGAAGCAAAGACCTCTGATCAAGGCATTGAAGACAACATCCCCTAATACTATTGAAAAGTAAGTTGCAAAGTAAAATAAAAAATGACTCATGGCAAGACAGCTAACACCACAGCTGCTTCCAGTCAAATCCAGCTCCAGGGCTATCTAACACTCATTTACCAGTAATACTGGGATCAAATGTTGAATGTTTTTGGTCAGATCACAAGATTCGTTGATATCAGGAGAGCATTAGGAACACCAAGAAACGAAACAAAAAGGGAGCAAAAGGGAAAACAATTTTTCCACTTATTTCCAGCAATAAATATTTATCCGCCAATGGAACTAAAGCATCGATATGGTCATAATTTATGGAGATGTCTACAGCATAATCTTTCCCCTGTCTTCTCGCAAGGGAAAGAGGAAAAATGCAATTTTTTCTCCTCTTTATTAAGACCGTAATTACCTGCGAATGCAATGTGCTGTGGTCAACATATGATTCCCCACATCCTATGTAGGAGCAGCCATTCTGTTTGAAAAGGAAAAACACAAATAAGCAAGCAATACATTGCTCTATAGAAACACTAATAAAATGGCTTGAAATACAATCAGAAAGATGAAAACATTAATGCTTTAATAAGATGTCTGAAATCAGGGTTATACCTGCTTTGGTCTCCCAGAAGGCATTTTTCCCTCAGCAACCAACTTACATTTTTAAAATTCTTGAATCCCCAATAATATTTTCTCAACTTCATTATATGCACTGAACTAACAAATTGGGAGAATAACTGGTTCACAAATTTCTACCATCATTCTTCCTGTGGCAGTCAGACAGGTACACTCTAAGCATATCTTAGGGCTTCAAACTGGTCTGGTGAATATGTACATCGCTGTTGTTGGGATCAGTACCAATGCACTTGGTCCTTTTTTTCTAGAGAGAGGAGAAAATAGCTGAATATGTATTTACCTACCATTTCACACAAAACAGATTACCAAATGCTTTACACACAGGCCTTTGTAGGAAGCCAGTTTCCCTGGCCTTAAACCAATGCAGTATTAACTTCAGCATACAAATGCTCAATATACACTTGTGTGAAAATGTGAAGGATGAAACAAGACTACAGTGGGACTTTGATCAAATGGGCCAACAGGCTAAGGAGTGGCAGATGGGCAATAATTTAGAATAATGTGAGATGTTGCATTTTGGCGAGGCGACCAAGGCAGGACTTATACAGTCAACAGTAGGACCCTGGGGTGAGTTGCTGAACAAAGAGACCTAGGAATGCAGGTGCACAATTCTTTGAAATTGGAGTTGCAGGCAGACAGGATGGTGAAGGCAGCATTGGGCATGCTTGCCTTCATTGGTCAGTGCATTGATATAGGAGTTGGGACATTAAATTACAGCTGTACCAGACATTGGCAAGGCCACTTCTAGTACACTGCGTTCAATTCTGGTATCCCTGCTATAAGGAAGAACGTTGTTAAACTTGAAAGGGTGCAGAGAAGATTTGCAAACATGTTGCCAGAGTTGGAGGGTTTGAGAGCTACAGGGAGAGGCTGAATAGGCTGGGATTTTTTTTTTCTTTTGGAGTGGAGGCTGAGGGGTGACCTTATAGTGGTGTATAAAATCAAGACAGGCATGGATTGGCTGAAAGAGCCAAGGTCTTTTTCCCCAGGGTAGGGGAATCCAATAGAGGGCATAGATTTAAATCTTTGCCCTCTCACTTTAAAAGGATCATGAGAGGCAACTTTTTAAACACAGATAGTGGTGTGTGTACGGAACAAGCTGCCAGAGGAGATAGCGGAGGTGGGTACAATTACAACATTTAAGAGGCATCTGGATGGGTACATGAATTGTAAGGGTTTAAGAGGGATATGGGCTAAATGCTGGCAAATGGGATGAGATTTGTTTAGGATATCCTATTAGCGTGGATGAGTTGGACTGAACAATCTATATCAGTACTGTATAACTCCAAGAAGTGAACGTATCACTGAAATGGAGAACGATTGCGGAAGTCCAAAGTGCAGGGGGATTTAGATATTCTGATGCATGAGCTAGAGAAAGTCAGTATGCAGCTATAGCATGCAATAAAGATGAATGGAGTGCTGTGATTAAAAGAGAAATTCAACATGTACTAGTGTTACGCTTCAATTATATGGGGCCACATCTCAACGTTACATGACATTTTGGACTCCTTATTTAGGAAAGGAGGTAAATTCAATGGAGATGATTCAGAGGAAGTTTACTAGATTGAAGTTATAACATCTTATGAAGTTAGGTTGGCCAGGCTGGGTTCATTTCCACTTGAGTTTAGAGGACTGATTTGGTTGAATCTTGATGTCAAGATCCTGAATGGTCTTGACAGGAAGGGACTATCCCTCTTGTGGGCCAGCCCAGACCAGTGTGCACCGCTTTTAAAAAAAAAACAAACAGAGGTTGCTCTTTCAGGACAGAGGTGGAGAAATTGCTTTCCCCTCACAGGACTGCGCAATTTTGGAACACTACCTCAAAAGGCAATAGAGGCAGAGGCAGAGTCTTTGAATACAGGTAGAACAAGGCATCTACGTTCTTGGTAGGCAGAAGAATTAAGAGCTACAGGGCAAAGTAGTAAATTACTGAACCACGGAGCAAGCTTGAAAGGCTATACGGTCTACTTCTGCTCCTATCAAATGCTTTATCTCTGCTACAATTCTGCATAAAATAATTTCCTATGAAAACATCAAAGGACTTAAGTTAATATTCAAAAGATTTGAACAAAAACAAAAAGTTGCTGGAAAAGCTCAGCAGGTCTGGCAGCATCTGTGAAGGAAAAAACAGAGTTAACGTTTCAGGTCCAGTGACTCTTCCTCAGAACTGGCGGTGGCTGGGAAAACGTCAGTTTATATGCAGAAAATAGGGAGGTGGGTGGGGTAGGGAGTAAGCGATAGGACAGAGCCCAAAGAGAGAGAAAGACAGTTGGACAGACAAAGGAATTGTTAACAATCAGGCTGGGAGGGTAAATAGTTGTTAATGGGGGCTGTTAGTGGCAGGCTATGTGGTAACAAGGCCTGCTGTGTGGGGTAGGGGGCTGGGACATGGGAGTGTTTAGGCCCTAAAATTATTGAACACAATATTGAGTCCGGAGGGCTCAAGTGGAAAATGAGGTGTTGGTCCTCCAGTTTGCGTTGGGCTTTGCTGGAACACTGCAGCAAGCCAGAGACAGATGCTGGCCAGGGAGCAGGATGGTGCGTTAAAGTGGCAGGCAACAGGTAGGTCAGGGTCTTTTTTGCGAGCCGAACATAGATGTTCTGTGAAGCGTTCGCCAAGTCTACGCTTTGTTTCCCCAATATAGAGGGGACCACACTGTGAGCAGTGAATGCAGTAGACAAGATTCTGGGAAGTACAGGTGAAATGTTGCTTCACCTGGAAGGTATGTTTGGGCCCTTGGATACTGGGGAAGGAGGAGGTAAATGGGCAGGTGTTGCTCCTTTGCCGGTTCCAAGGGAAGGTGCCGTAGGGCTGTGGGGAGGTGTTGGCGGTGAAGGAAGCGTGGACCAGGATGTCCCAGAGGGAACAGTCCCTGCGGAAGGTGGACAAGGAAGGGGAGAGGAAGGAAATATGTGTCTGGTGATGGCATCTCGCTGAAGGTGGCGGAAATGGCATCTGATGATCTTCTGGATATGGATGCTGGTGGGATGGTAGGTGAGGATAAGGGGAACACTATCACTGTTGTGCGACGGAAGAGAAGGGGTGAGAGCGGAAGTGTGGGAGATGGGTCGGACCTGGCTGAGGGCCCTGTCAACAACGGAGCTGGGGAATCCTCGGTTGACGAAGAAGGTGAGCATTTCGGAGGCTCCCTTGTCAAAGGTGACCGCATCCGAACATATGCAACGGAAATGGAGGAACTGAGAGAATAGGATGGAGTCTTTACAGGAAGTGGGGTGTGAGGATGTATAGTCCAGATAGCTGTGGGAGTCAGTGGGTTTGTAGTGGATAGTGAAATTCCCAGCGACCATCAGTTCTGAGGAAGGGTCACTGGACCCGAAATGTTAACTCTGTTTTTTCCTTCACAGATGCTGCTCGACCAGCTGAGCTTTACCAGCAACTTTGTTTTTGTTCCTGATTTACAGCATCTGTAGTTCTTTTGGTTTTTATTCAAAAGTTTTAACTTCAAGCTCTGGCAGCAAAAGAACATATACCCCGTTTAGGAACAAACAGCAACCCGTAGACTTATACAAGGATACGATGTCTGAACAAAGACTATAGTTAACTTGGGACAAAGACAAAGACATTATCGAGATAACAAGGTGTAGAGCTGGATGAACACAGCAGGCCAAGCAGCATCAGAGGAGCAGGAAGGCTGACATTTCGGGCCTAGACCCTTCTTCAGAAATCGGGGAGGAGAAGAGGATTCTGAAATAAATAGGGAGGGAGGGGGAAGCGGATAGAAGATGGATAGAGGAGAAGATAGGCAGAGAGGAGACAGACAGGTCAAAGAGGCAGGAATGGAGCCAGTAAAGGTGAGTGTAGGTGGGGAGATAGGGAGGAGATAGGTCTGTCCTGGGTGGACAGACTGGTCAGGGGGGGGGGATGTGGGGGGGGCTTGAGGTGGGAGGAAAGACAGGTTAGGGAGGCAAGGACGAGCTGGGCTGGTTATGGGGTGCGGTAGGGGGAGGGGAGATTTTGAAGCTTGTGAAGTCCACATTGATACCATTGGGCTGCAACTCATACGCCGCTTGGGAACCCTGCAGCCCAATGGTATCAATGTGGACTTCACAAGCTTCAAATATCTCCCCTCCCCCTACCACACCCCAAAACCAGCCCAGCTCGTCCCCGCCTCCCTAACCTGTCCCTCCTCAAGCCTCACCCCCATCTCCTACCTACTAACCTCATCCCGCCCCCTTACCTGTCTGTCCTCCCTAGCTACACTCACCTTTACTGGCTCCATCCCCGCCTCTTTGATTTGCCTGTCTCCTCTCCACCTATCTTCTCCTCTATCCATCTTCTATCCGCCTCCCCCTCTCTCCCCATTTATTTCAGAACACCCTTCCCCTCCCCCATTTCTGATGAAGGGTCTAGGCCCGAAAGGTGAGCCTTCCTGCTCCTCTGATGCTGCTTGGCCTGCTGTGTTCATCCTTGTTATCTCAGATTCTCCAGAATCTGAAGTTTCTACTATATCTGAAACAAAGACACTGTCGTCTATTTAGTCAGCAATTATTTTTATATTAAGGTACTTCTGCAAGCATAGAAATAACGGTCATAGTAGAAACTACACCTTACCTGAAGGCAAGCCCATAGATTTGGTCCGCCAACACCACATGACTGACATGTACCCTAAAAGAAAAACATGATGCAATTAAGTGTAAAACCTGTACAAGCTATGAACATAACTTGGAAGAATTGCTGAGATGGCAAAGACAGTGAAGTGTCATACCGATAATAGATTTTACCTCCAATACTCAGAACAGCTTGAATTACCCCTAATGATTGAGCCCTGATGGACACATCTGCAACAGTGGGAACATAGTGAGAAAGGAAAAACTAAGTAGATCTTGCACTCAATCTACCTATCCACAAGTGCTCTGTCCTTAGCTATTGGTAGCAGTGACCACCACATAGTTGACGCGAAGTTAAAATTCCCATCTTCGCATTTAGAACTCTCTAATACTAATCTCTTATTCCAATACATCCAGTTGTAAATAATGGTGAAAAATTTAAAAAACTAGCTGGAGACGAGAGGTCTAGAAATCAGTCTGTGCCTGTACCGAGTATGACCTGGGTTCATAAATGGGAAATTATATTTGTGCCACACAAATGCCAGGCAACCATGTCCATCAAGAGAACGTCTAACCACTTTCAGCTTTCTAGCCTTCTGGGCTCAACTCAAACTGAATAATTTTAGATTGTAATTTCCATTCCCACTTTGCTTGGTTTTTCTTTGCTGTTTTGATCTTTTCCTCTTAGAGCAGGGAGAGACAGAATTCCAGCTTTTGTTGTCACAAATCCATTTCTCCTCTTCTGTTCTAAGTCAGCAGTCAAATATAATTCAGTGGGCATTTTGAAGACTAGCTTCATTGTCTTTCCAAGACCTGCTAACTGACAGGTGGGCCTTTTGTCTCCCAATGTACGAAACTTTCATGCACGTGAACTAAACTGGAGATGGGAGTTTCTTGGCATAGACACAGTTGACTGGTTTTGAGGTCTTTAGTTATTTCAGTGTATGGGTAGGATGTCAAATTCAAAAAGGAGGCAACTACCAGGATTACATGTGTCAGCAGATCAGCTTTACATATTCTGTTTTTTACTGCAACACCACCTCTCCTCTATTAAGCTGGATAGAAAACTGGACATCTGGTTGACTTAGCTGTGGAATGCAATGCAAACCCTAAAGCACCAGCAGTTCAGAAGCTTGATTGCTCTGTCATAAGACAAGATAATGGCTTACCATATGAAATGTTAAAACAAACTTATACATTTTGGTTGCTACCAGATGGAGAAGAGAAACATGGTACGAGTTGCTGCAGGAGCAATTTCTGCTGATTGCATGACCTTAAGTGACAAGTATTTATTACAGATTCACAAAACCATTCAAGATCCAGTTTTGACAAATTCTCAGTGTGGTATTGTAACTTGATAAAGTAGCACTTATTTTTAGCAATCACCAACAAACAGCTGCTGTTCTGTAAAAGACCAGATCTTAATTTTCAGAAGTATCTAGTCCTTTGGGCCTGTATTACTGGGCACACGTGAACTGAAGTAAGTTGATGAGCTAAGCAGCAGTAGAAGGAACCAGGATCAGTGTTTGTTCAATTATTTTCTCGGCTGCCTGCAAAAAAATTATTCAACTCCAAATGAAACTGCTGTTGATTGAAATGAAGGTGTGCGCTCACTTGCCCACCATTTTAGCAGCTCTGTATTAGGAATAAATTCTACATGATCTCCTTGTGTAAGCAGTTGCATCATTTTTAAGAATATACCTAAATATGCAATTCCTAAACCAGTACCCTTCATTTAAATTCTGAAGTAAAATATTTGTGCATTACGAACTCATTTGAATGGCTCCTGTCGGGTAAACTGTCTGAAGCTTGCTTTTGGCAGACATGCCTATTTACAGCGTGACACAAAAGGTCAAAATCTGCTTCAAAGCTAGATGTCATCTGTCTCAGATGGATTAACATGCTATCAATAGAACATGACGTATGCAAAAAAGACAATTTGAATAAAATTATCTTGGAAATAATATGACAGTATCCACCTTCCAGGTGGCCCCAGGGATTTGAACTGAGGTCTCAGCTTTTCATGATATTTAAAAAGGTGTAATATATACTGGTACAAAACGTAACCACATTCAAACATATAAATGTGTTAACATTCATAATAAGTCTTATGGATGGCAGAAGGAAGTAGTAAAAAGACACAGCAAACGAGTAAAACCATGGCCGATGGAACTCAACCTGGAGGAAATGCATGGTTATTCATTCTGGATCAGAGTGTGGATCTTCACACAGAGATCATGATCTGTGCTGATATAAAGGGATTTAAATATGTTTGTTCACAAATCAGGAAATATAGCGCATAAATACGAAAAGTAAACAGAAAGGTAAATGGAACATTAAAGATTAGTTAAGTCACCAAAGCAGTTAAAACAAATATGAAACAGTGGATAGATACACAAGACAAATTATTTAGAGAAATTCAGAACAAGGGGGTTTAACCTTAAAGTTACAGCTCGACCATTTCACAGCAAAATCAGGAAGCACACTTACACTCCCAGTTTGGCGAAATTCACAATATACTTCCACAAAAATGTGTGGGTACTTGAACAACTTCAATACATTTTTTTGTTGGTCAAGGGTAGCAAGGGATAAGGAACAAAGGTGCATAAATTAGCTAAAAATCAGGCATTTTCTGATGGCATACTATGCAGGGTCATTAAATTTAAATAATTCAAATTCTGGTTATTAATCACTAAATTGGTGTCCTTGATATTTTGTCCCACGTGCTGTATGCACCCCATTTTTATAAATTAACGAAATCCTCTGGCATCATCTCAACTGTTCTGGTTCATTTCATCCTTCGCCTCATTCAGCACTTTAACAAAAACATACATTATCTTCCTTTCAGTGGTGAAAGATGACAAGCTTTAACAATTTTAATACCTCCATTCTATCCTGGACTATGATCCAGTGATCTTGTCATTTCAATTCCCCACATTGCTCATTCAAACCTTTATGTCCTTGGCCTGCACTGTTCCAATGAATTTTAATATAAGTTTGATGAGCAGCACTTTGTCTAGCAACTGAACTTTTCAGCCTTCTGGGTTCAACTCAAACCAAACAATTTTAGATGATAATTTCCAATCCCACTTTGCTTGGTTTTTCTTTGCTGTTTTGTTCTCTTGCTCGTTTCTCTTGACTGTTTTCAGATGGCAGCAATTCAGGATTTGGCAGTCCTGCCTCCTCTAGACATCTTTTGTTTTTTTTAAAACTCATCCCATTATTACTTGCAGGCCTTGCACCATGAAACCTTTGGTCATTTCATCTCTCCTGTCCTCTTACTCTATTACAGCTCTCTAGTTCTCCATCCCACAGTCCAAAACCTAAACCATCTCTAACTTTTCCCTCATTCTAATGGAAAGGTCACAGACCTGAAACATTAAAAAGCTTACTCATTCAACACAGGTTGCCTGACTTGAAACATGTTACCAGCATTTTCTGCTCTTATTTCAGCTAACCAAGATCTGGAATATTTTGCCTTTGTCACTTTACATTTATCGATGGGATAAGTGAGGTCTTAAATATGTCCATTAACAGAAGTTTCCAACAGGGCAGTTCACCTCATATTGCCTGCATTTCTAATATTTGTAGACCCCACATGAAGGTGTTAATGATACGCCAGAGGATTTCGTTACTTTATAAAAATGGGGTGCATACAGCACGAGTCAAAATATCAAGGACACTGATTTAGAGATGAATAACCAGAATTTGAATTATTTAAATATAGATGAGAATATCATGGCGCTCTGGAAATCAAATTTGCTAATTTATGTATCCCTTACACCGTGCATTTCTATTTTATTCGTGTTGTCCTTTGGATGTGAATTGGAGAGTTTTAGATCAGATAGGTTAGTTTAATATCTTATCCACAAGATATCAATTTGACAGAAAGGAATGAAAGCGGATGGCCCACTTAGTCTCAACAATGGCAAAGAGAGTCGGTTGATGCTGCAAAGCCTTCCTTACCAACATTTAGGGTTCTTCTAAAATTGGGACGGCTGCCACATAGATAGATTCAGCAAACACCTTGTCTTAGACAGGATCTTCCAAATCCATGATCCCTACTGCTTAGGAGTACAAAGACAGCAGATATGTGGAAATACCACACCCCTGCAAGGTCCCTGCGAAGCCACACACCATCTTGACTTGGAAATCTATTGCAGCTCCCTCAGTGTCGCTGGGCCAAAATACTGGAGATCCCTCCGTAAAATAAGCAATGTGGGTGCACCTACTTACTATGGACGTTAGAGGTTCTAGTGGGAACTCACCACAAGTTTCTCCAGGGCAATTAGGGATGGGCAATGAAATGCTGGCCTAGCCAGTGATGTCCACATACCATGAACAACTTAAAAAAAAAAGCAGCACTTGCTCAGCTCTGCAGTGACGTGTCAGCCAAGATAAGCACTTATTGTCTGGAGTGGATCTTAAATTCAAAGTCTCCTGAGACAGACAATAAAGTATTACACTAAGCCAAGAATGAGACAAGACAGGAACATCATCAATGGCCACACTACCTGTACTGCTATTGCTAACATGGCAGCGCAAGTATTATTTAGTTCCGGCAATGACTATAAAATGGTTCAACAGCATTTCGGACTTTCTATACTGTACTTCATAGGCATTTACCCAATAGTAGCACTCCTTTTACCTTTGATTTCTGTAACAGTTCCTCTTTAGTGATTTCTCCTACTGAATCCAGATGAGGGCAGATATCAGTAGTATTAGACATCTTCCCAAACTTCAGCACTGTAATAAAAATTACATCTATTAAAACCAAACAGACTATCCCATTATTGCTATTAGGCACGGAAGTAAATTAATCTGTCTCCAACTTCAACAAAAGCAAAATACCATGGATGTTGGAGATATGAAATAAAAACAATATGCTGGAGAAACTCAACAGGTCTGGCAACATTTGTGGACAGTTAACATTTTGTATCCAATTGTTCCAAAGAAGAGTCATAGTGGAACTGAAACATTAATTCTGTTTTTCTCTCCAGATTCTGCCAGACCAGCTCAAGTTCTCCAGCACATTTTGCCTTTAACATCAGCTAGCTTATCCAACATAATACTATATAAAAAAGTATAATAGTTAGACAAAATGTTTGGAATACGAAGTACATCCTGATAGAGTCATACAGCACAGAAACCGACTTTTTGGTCCAACTTGTCCACGGGTCCCTTTTAAATCTTTGTCCTCTCACCTTAAAATTATACCCTCTAGTTTCGAATTCCCCTACCCTAGGGAAAAGGCCTTTGCTATTCACCTTATCAATGCCCCCCATGATTTTAAAAGCCTGTACAAGGTCACCTCCCAACCTGCGGTTCAGCGAAAAAAAATCCCAGCCTTCTAACTCAACCTCTCCAATCCTGGTAACATCCTTAACTCAAAAAAGGAAATGTCCTGTTAGTCTTCTGCTGGAATCTCTAATTTCCCAGAATCCATGTAGCAGGTGCGACACCAACTCTATATTGTGATGTCTTTCAAAACAAAAGTCTGTAAATTGCAATGACATTGCCATTTAAATTGCAAGTAGATTGAAAATATTTCCACCTGTAAGGCGACCACAAAGTACAACATTACACAGCAAGAATCCTAAATAACAAAAATTAGAATGAGGTGAAACAGGCTGCTTATCTTAGAAGGTTCTGAAGAAGGGTCACTGGACCTGAAAAATTAACTCCGATTTCTCTCTGCAAATGCTGTCAGACCTGCTGAAGCTTTTCCAGCAATTTGTTTTTATTTCTGATTTCCAGCATCCGCAGTAATTTCAGTTTTTAATTTTGCTTATCAAAAAAACTGTTGCGTTATATCTTGCTTCAGAATACAGTGTCTCTGATAATGAGTGTTGTATTATATAATAATTAGAAAGGTAGTTTCGTTTCTCCACTCATTCACCCGCCCCAATTCTTGTTTGGATTACAATTCCTTGATCGACTCTCAGTTCAGACGACATTTATTTGTGTGTAAATCTTGACACTCAGCAAATCCCAATTACTTAACCTTTGCGGAATTACAAGCAAATTCAGTTGTGCCCATTGTGTAGTCATTATGACATTCTTTTTAATTAATTCACAGGATAAGAGTATCACTGGTGAGACTAGCATCTATAGCTCAACTCAAATTTGTCTTGACAAGGTGGTCTTGAATCAATGCAGTCCATGTGATGCAAGCACACTCCAGTGCTGTGAAAGAGGTCACTGGCTTGAAAGGTGCCAAAGGAGATGGTGAATCGCTGCAGTGCATCTTACGAATGGTAGCCACTGCTGCCGATGTATCAGTAGCCGATGGGGTATCGAACAAGTGAACTTCAACGCCATTAGTGGTGTTAAACGCCTTGAACGTCATTGAGGCTGCACTCATTCAGACAAGTGGAAATTATTTCATTACAATCTCGGCTTGTGACTTTCAGATGGTGGTCAGGCACTGGGGAGTTAGTTGCTACAAATTTCCCAGCTTCTAATCTGCTCTTACAGTCACAGTATCTAGATGGCTGATCCAATTTAGTTTTGGTCAATGCCAGCTTCAGGATTTTGATAGAGGGATTCAGTGATGATAATGCCGTTGAACATCAAGGAGGGATTTTTAGATGCTATCTGCTTGAGATTGGTCATCATCTGGGACTTAAACAGCAACAAATGTCACTTATTACCCTAAGCCTGGATGTGGTCCGAATCTTGCAACAAATAGGTACAGGCTTATAGGAGCAAATTACTGTAGATGCTGGAATCTGTACTGAAAACAGAAAGTGCTGGAAATCACAGTGGGTCAGTTCAAAATTCATGTCAGCTCTGATACAGTCATCTAGGCTCAAAATGTTAGATAGAGGCTTCTTCAGTATCTGAAGACATTACACAACCCATCAGCAAACATCCTCACTTCTTCACGGAGGGAAGGTCATTGATGAAGTGGTTGAAAATTATTTGGTCTGGAACACCATTAACGCTAAACATGAAACAATTCTCTTCAAGCCAGATAAAAGTTAAAACCTGCACAAACCCTGCCTAAGCTGCCACTGGGCTCAGGGAGGGACCAATGGTTCTGACTGTCAGCAGCTTCTCCATCTCAACATCAAAGCTGCTACACAGATAGCTGAACTTGGCTGTGCATTTTATTTTTAATATCAAGTAAGTAAAATGCTAGAAAATACTATGCAGCTCAGTTCGCACTGGTGAAAGGAGCAAAGCAAAAATCAATGTCTGATGAAACCATCACATTTTTTTTCTCTTGCCAAAAATACTGCTTGAGCTGCTTATTTCAGATCTCACATTTCCAGCAGTCAGTGTACATTGCCTTTGATACTTCAGGCTTCAATAACAAAACACCTGAACATTCAGATGAAAATACAGATTAAAAAGTAGGTGATAACGAATTAGGCTGATGGAGAGGCGCACACACAGACCTACCCACCACCATTCTGAAGCAAATCCTCTTTCTCACGCCCAGACTCTCAACTGCAATTCCACCCAATTATGAAACTTATTCCACAAACGCCTGCCCGAGACTCAAAGCACATCTCCCCCAGACACAAACACGCCCCACAAGACTCCCCCTCCAAAGAGGCAAACGGGACCCCGACCCCGACCCCTCCCC
>JAHRHZ010000036.1:2100934-2149841 GCA_024137785.1 Ginglymostoma cirratum
TCCTGCTCCTATGATGCTGCTTGGCCTGCTGTGTTCATCCAGCTCTACACCTTGTTATCTCAGCTGCTCCTGGGAACCTGGCTCCCAACCTGATCATAAAAAGTCCCACCTCCTGACCCAAGAACAGTTGGCCTCTTAAAGCATCAGTCTCCGTTATCGGGCTCTGGTGTACACCCTTGTTCCAAGATGCCCTGACCTCCCCTTCTGTTCCATTCCCTCTTTTACTACACTACCAAACTCATCACTTTTCCAACAACTTTCAGTTCCAAAGAAACTCGAAACACTAACTGTGTTTATTCCATGCCACAGATGCTGCCAGACCTGCTGGGTTTCTCCAGCATGTTCTTATTTTATTCCATTTTCTCAATGTTTTTCAGCCACACTCTGTCCATCCTGGCTCTTTCAAAAAGACCTGCAGGGACCGTGTAGGACAAGGACGAAAGAAAAGGTCGGTGATAGAGTTGCAACAGGGAGAAACGGAATGACGGAAAATTTAGTCCTGAGGACCAAAGTGAATGTGCTGAAAACCTATAAGGATCTGGATAACTATTTTTCCTATTTCTAATGAAAAACCCAAGACCTCAAATCATTGAGGGGAATGTGGGTTGGGGATTGAATCTTGACAGAGTAGCTGTGGGAAAGATGTTTCTTCTTGTGGGAGAATCTAGAACTAGAGGTCAGTCATTAAAAAAAGATAGAAGGAAATTTAGATTTCATTTTTTTATTGTCGCATGTACTCAAGTACAGTAGTACACGAGTACAGTGAAAAGTGTCGAATGTCACCACACATGGCACCATCCTAGTTACAAAGGTATCTAGGTACAAAGTAATAAAAGAGAGAAACAGAGTTAAAAGTTAAACATTACAGACCACGTCGAGAAAAATAAAGAGATAAGGTTATAGTTAACATTAAAGTCCCCTTAATATTAAGTACAAAAATAAAGAAATATTTAAAATTTCAACTGTCTTTCTGGAGTGTTTAGCCATGCAGGGGCCCCAATCTCCTCCACTTAGCTCGTTCTCTGGGTGACCTCAGCGGCCTTTCCTCACCGCCCCGACACAGATACTGGGGAATGTCCCTCTCCGCTCGCTCCTCCCATGTTCTCATAGATGGTCCCATCTTCCTCAAAAGGCAGTGGAAGCAGAGGGAGCTAAATTCTTGGCAAGGAGGTGAAAGATTATCAGTGGTATGCAAGCACATAATCAGATCACCACGATCCTACTGAATGGCAGAACAGACTTGAGAGGTCGAACATAATACTCCCACTCCCAGTATTTTATATTTAGAAAATATTAACTATGTATCTCTCTCTCTCTCTACACAAATGCTTCAATAACCTGATGAATTCAGATTGTGGTTGATCTTTTTGCAACATGGAAGGTTAAGGAGATATACTTCACAAAACTTTGGGGAAAAAAGACCACAAGAAATAAGAGACACTAAGAACTGCCGATGCTGGAGTCAGAGATAACACAGTGTTGAGCTGGAGGAACACAGCAGGCCAGGAAGCATCAGAGGAGAGGGAAAGTTGACGTTTCAGGTCGGGACCCTTCTTCAGAAAAATACGTCAACTTTCCTGCTCCACGGATTGCTGTGTTCCTCCAGCTCCACAACTTTTGTAACAAGAAATAAGAGCAAGGATATTACATTTGACAAAAACGGAAATTGCTGAAGAACAGGTCTGGAGAGAGAAAGAGATAACAAGGTGTGGAGCTGGATGAACACAGCAGGCCAAGCAGCATCATAGACCCCAACCGCATCCCAAAACCAGCCCAGCTCGTCCCCGCTTCCCTAACCTGTTCTTCCTCTCACCTGTCCCCTCCTCCCACCTCAAGCCCCACCCCCATCTCCTATCTACTAACCTCATCCCGCCCCCTTGACCTGTCCGTCCTCCCTGGACCGACCTATCTCCTCCCTAACCCCCCAACTACACTCACCTTTACTGGCTCCATCCCCGCCTCTTCGACTTGTCCGTCTCCTCTCCACCTATCCTCTCCTCTATCCGCCTCCCCCTCTCTCCCTATTTATTTCAGAACCCCCTTCCCCTCCCCCATTTCTGAAGAAGGGTCTAGGTCCGAAACGTCAAGCTTTCCTGCTCCTAGGATGCTGCTTGGCCTGCTGTGTTCATCCAGCTCCACACCTTGTTATCTCGGATTCTCCAGCATCTGCAGTTCCTATTATCTCTGGAGAGAGAAAAAGAGTTAACTTTGGATCCTGTGAGCCTTCTTCACAATAGTTCTGAAACAGTAACACACTCTTTCTTTCCACAGATACTGCTGACTTTCTCCCCGAATCCAGTGTTTTGCTTTTTCAGGTGGGTAATTGAAGAGGGTGCTGTGGATCCCTGTGGGGCATGGGTGTCTGCACTGCCCAGACTGTGAGAATGGCAACACTACGAGACTGGGTCACATGATCCCGCGCCCGCTGCACTGTGGGAAATGGAGTCCAGGAGTCGCCGGAACCTGTTCGTTGAACCGGAAGTTTCAGTGTCCGACCGTAGCGAACGTTGGTGTGGTTTAGTAGGTAACGGGGTTTGAAAATAAATTGTGTTTGAGGAAAAAGAAGGTTGTACTGGGTCCGAAATGCCGGCGGGGAAAAGCTACCGCAGGAGGAGAGAGGAAGAGTCGGATGAGGAGGATGAGCAGAGGGTGGTGGAGGTCAGGTGAGAGCCGAGGCTTCAGTGGTCCAGCTAGGCCTCTTGCCCTCCAGCCCCGAGAATAGCCCTGCCGACGAGGTTCTTCAATCCGTTTCTGAACTGTTAACTGCTTTAAGGCTTCAAGCTTCTGGAGAGGACAGCCTTTGTCTTTATATAGCGCCTTTTAGGATGCCCTAGTGCACTGTACAGCCAATGAAGTGTTGTCCTGCGGGAAACGCAGCATCAAGATTGTGCCCAGCAAACTCCCACACGAATGTGATGATAAAAGGATAACTATTGATCCAGACACCGGCGAGTATTCAACAGATCTAGCAGCATCTATGGAGAGAGAACTGGAATAACATTTTAAGTCTGATATCAGAGCCATATTTGACTTGAAACGTCCGCTCGGTTTATCTGACCACAGATGCTGTCTGACCTGCTCAGTATACCCAGAACGGTTCCAATATGTGTTCCAGTCGTGTTCAATCTGCCAGTTAGTCACTGTTTATCTGTTGAATTTCGGATAGTTTTGCACTTGAGATAGAGCATCAGTCAGAGGATTGTGCTGACTGGCAGAGTGAGTTTGATGAGCTGAGTATTCCACACCTCCTATTTTTCTATGTTTTGATTTTCAGTTTTTATCTTCAATTTCCATCATTTGCTTTGCTCTTACAATGGAGGAGCTTCCTTGCTCTTCAAAGTAACAGCCATTAGATATTAGTCCAGTCCAAAAATGTACAGGTTAGGTGGATTGACCATGGTGAATTGCCCTGTGGTGTCCAGGGTTGTGCAGGCTAGGTGGGTTAGCCATGGTAAATGTGAGGTTATGGGGATAAAGTAGGGGTTGCTGTTCAGAGGGTTGGTGCAGATCTGATGACCTCTGCTTGCAGTGCAGGGATTCTGTGATTTGACATCTACCCAAGCAGGCAGATGGTGTTTCTTGTCTCAACAGAGAAACAGCACCTCCAACAGTCTGGCACTCCCTTAGTACAACATTCAAGTGCCACCCTGTGCTCTGGGCCATAGCTGACTGCTAAAGTCTAAAACATCCTCTGAGTGAATGCATACAGTTTGGTGGCTGCCTCATGTTCAGTAAATGATTCAGTCTTCATCCTCATAAAATTCCTTTAACCTTGTAAAGATTGAAAATAGTATCAGAGATAAAAGGTACTGCAGATGCTGGAGAATCCGAGATAACAAGGTGTGGGGCTGGATGAACACAGCAGGCCAAGCAGCATCATAGGAGCAGGAAAACTTGACGTTTCAGGCCTAGACCCTTCATCAGAAAATAGCCACAGTTGCCAAGGCTTTCCTCAAAACAGACAGATTAATTAAGAGCCAGAATTTGATTAGTAGGGCCCCTCCAGCCTGCTGTGCCATTTGATAAGATTGCGACCTCTACTCCACTTTCCTTTCTAGCTAATACTGCTTTATTAATCAAGAATCTCCTATGTCTGGCTTAAAAAATATTCAATGACCCAGCCTCCACCGCTCTCTGGGGAAGAGAACTCCACAGACTAACTAGTCTCTGAGAGAAAACAAATCTCATCTCTAAAGTTGGAGGGCCTTAGTTTTTAAACTAGTTCTCGTCTTTCCTATAGGGGCAATATCCTCTCCACGTCAATCCTGTCAAGCACTTGCCCCTCCCCACCCCTGTGCAAACACAGTAAACACGCCACAATCGTGTATATTTCAATAAGATCACTTCTCAGCCTTCTGTATTCCAATGTCAATGTCGAGAACTATGTTGTTGATTTATGGTCATTCACAATTGTCAATGTATGTGAGACCACGGGCATCCATTTTATTCTCCTTCTCCTGGATGGTTGTTAACATAGTAAAGCAATGATTCAGATATTTTCGAGTCAACCTGTTTGGAAATGTTACACAATGCTAGAGCAGGTTGCACTTGAACCCAGGATCAGAGTTGCAAAAGCCCCTAAAAGCAATCAATCATTTCTTCATGGGTACTGTTAATCAAGCTTTTGGAGATGTTGTGACATGCCTCAGGTGTAGGTGAGATTTGAACCTAGGTTTTCTGGCTCAGGCATGGACACTACCACTGCACCAAAAGAACCCTTTAATTTCTTTGTGGATTTGTTTAGCAATGTTATTACGCACCTCTGGAGCTGATGAGACTTGAACCTTGGCCTCCACAGTCCAGAGATAGGGGCACTACCACTGCCACAAGAGTCCTTTCATTTGTTTGTGGATTTTCCTGACCTATTTTTCCAATCAACCTGGTCAGCAATGTTGTTTCACACCGCTGGAGCAGGTGGGATTAAACCCAGTCCTCTTGGTCTACGGGTAGGGACACTAACTGCACCACAAGAGGCCATGCAGGCTCCCTTGAAGCAGTTGTCCTTGCTTGCTTATCAGTGGTTGTTAGTTTGTTATGACTGAGTGGCCGAAAGGCTCTTTCAGGGATGGAAATTGACAGTTAACTACATCACTATGAAACTAGCGTTTCTGGCTTGCCAAGGGATGATGGCAGAATTCCTCCATTAACAGAGCATTAGTGAACTGAATTCAAAGCCTCAAAATATGTCAGAGTCTCAACCAATATGAAAGCTTGCTCCAAATTACAGTATCCTCTTAAAATGAGTTGGGAAGTAGGGACGGATGAATTGGTTTATTAGATGATCATCAGTTAGGTCTGGGTAATGGAGCACGGCATAATTTTTTGCTGAGCAAATGTTGGTTGTTTAGAATTATAGTTACAGTGTCCTCTAGTGGTTACACTGACGTTATGAAAGAGTTTGGTTTTTGCTTTCAGCCCAAATGCAGTGGAGTCAAATTTACAAGTGATACCAGCCCCCTTTAGTCAGTAACTATGACCAGATGGTTATCTCCACTGATTTATAATAAATGGCTTACAACATAAAAGCATCCAAGGGCTTTTGTGCCGGAAGACCTGGATTCAAGTCCCATCTCTGCTGCAGAGGTGTGTCGTAACACATCTGAACAGGTTGATTTAAAAATATCTGTAAAAACATTCAGGTTATATCAAACACCAGTTATGTATTTCATTCTCTCAACTCTTAGCTTTCTCTGATAACGCAAGTTAAAGCCAATCATACAAGGCCTTGAGCCTGTCATTCTCTTGTTTGGTGTGCAACCACAAGAAGTATTTTTGTAACCATTTTGTAAACTGTTTTACATGAGGAAAGATTTCTTCAAGTCACCGGTGATCATCTCTCTTTCTAAAGGTCAAAATTAGATGAACTAAAGGAAATCCAGAGTCTGAGGAGAAGGCAAAATGGAGTGAGGTAGGTGCATTTCATGTGGCAGAAAGCAGCACACCCACAGGGAACATGTGCTGTCAAAATATCAGGTGAACTGTAAATAATGTTCAGCCTGTCAACCCTGTTTCACCATTCACATGCTTGTGGTTTATCACTCTTTGAGAAAAGACTCATGATCCAGAGCTGTGAGTTCAAATGCAGTAAGCAACGGGTGAAATTAAATTCAATTAATTAAATAAATGAGCCTAATAAATGTAATAGTGAACTTGATACTTGAATCAGATGGGCTTTTATGACAGTGTCCTAAGGGAAGTAAATCTGATGTCCTTCCCTGGTCTGGCCTATATGTGATTGTAGAATCTTAATGTGGTTCACTCTTAACTATCCTTTGAAAAATCTATCAAGTCATTTTGGTGTGTTCAAGAAGGCAACTCGTCACCACCTTCTTGAAGGCATCGAAGGATGGGCAGTGACTGTTGGTATTGCCAGCAGCTTTCACGTTCTGTTAATGCATTTTGAAAAATGCACAATATTAACAGCGTGACCTGTTCGAAAGATCACTATTGCTCCAAATGAACTAAAGTATAAGAACTATGTTAGAAAAAGTGAGGGATGTGATGCAGCTTAAAATTGCAACAGGGGAGGGGTTACATGAAACGATAACTTAGTTTCATGTTGGCCATTCAGAAAGCTAGATTTAAATGTATCAGTCATACTGACTCAGAGTCTGCACTGTCACAGCAGGAATAGGCACAAAGCAAAATCAAAATGCCTTTAATGATTTCTGTTTCTGTTGCTTGTATAGTGCAGCTGCCCTGCTGGTCGGAGAACAAGCACCAGAAGAAACATCAACTGTGGTAAGTTTCATGCCATAATCTGTCAGTTTCAGGGCAGCAACAACAACTTGTCTTTATGTATCAGCGTTGGCACAATAAAACATCTCCAGATGCTTCACAAGTGAAATCTAATGTGAGCCATATAAGATGTTAGGGCAGATGACCAAAAGCTTGGTCAGTGAGGTAGGATTATAGTTAGTGTCTCTTCTCTCCTTTTATGACAGCACATTAGGGCTGAGGGAGTATTGCCACTGATGGTGGAATGATCGAAATCAGCAATACTTAAGGGCCTGGTGGAGATAACCAAGATAGTGTGACAGGCAAGGGGATTTGAAAATAAGGGTGAGAATTTTAAATGTTTTAAGTGGTGATGAATTATAGGTCAGCAAACATAGTGTAATGGGTTTATGAGATTTGGTACGTGTTAGGACACAGGCAGCAGAGCTTTGTGTGACCTCTAAGTTTACAAAGGGCATAACTTGGGTGTGTTTTAGACTAGTCAAGTAGTCAAGGATGAGCTGAGGTACGGGCAAAGTCAACATTCTTGGGAAGTGGAAATAGACAATATTAGTGATTGTGTGACTTCATCATCACCTGCCACCTGTAACAAGGCCTACACGACATAACGGGATGCAAAATGAAGCTGAACAGAATACCAGACAAAAACACATCCCTCCCTGACACGCTCAATGTTTTTAACGTTCAGTTTGAGCAGAATGCCAGTGGAGCGGTGTTACATACCCCGACAACCCTGGACGCACTTGTCCCCTCAGTCACCACTGCAGACGTCAGATCAACCTTCTTGAGAGTGAACCCATGGAAGGCAACTGGCCCGGATGGAGTCCCTGCCCGTGCACTTAGATCCTGTGTGGACCAGCTGGCAGGAGTATTCACTGACATCTTTAACCTCTCCTTGCTACAGTCTGAAGTCCCCATCTGCTTCAAGAAGACCACCATCATCCCACTGCCAAAGAAAACACATGCAACGTGCCTCATTGACTACCAACCGGTGGCACTGACCTCTATAGGCTAGTCATGGCTCACATCAACTCTAGACTCCCAGCCTGCCTCGATCCCTTGCAATTTGCCTACCAGTGCAACAGTTCCATGGCAGACTCCATTTCCCTAGCCCTACACTCATCTCTGGAACACCTTGATATAAGAATACCTACGCCAGGCTTCTACTTATTGACTATAGCTCTGTCTTCAATACTATAATCCCAACCAAACTAAACTCCAAATTCCAAGACCCAGGTCTCAGCTCCAGCAACTGGATCCTCAGCTGCCTGACACATAGACTGCAATAACTGAAGATAGACAACACCACCTCATTTACGACAATCCTCAACACCGGCACCCTACAAGAATACGTACCTAGCCCTCTGCTGTACTCCCTGTATGCTCATGATTGTTGGCCAGGTTTCATCCGAGCACCATCTACAAGGTCACTGATGATACCACCGTTGTAGGCCGGATTTCAAACAATGACGAGACAGAGTACAAGGAGGAGATAGAATGTTTGGTATTATGGTGTAAAAATAGCAATCTCTCTCTCAAAACTAAAGAGCTGATCATCAACTTTGGGAAGAAAGAGGGAGGACACACCCCTATCTCCATCAATGGAGCTGACAAGTTCCTAGGAGTGATGATCACCAACAATCTGTTCTAGAGCACCCACCTAGATGCAACGGTCAAGAAGGCACCATAAACCACCTCTTCCTCAGGAGGCTAAGGAAATTCGGCATGTTCATAAGGACCTTCACCAACTTTTACAGATGCACCGTAGAAAGCATTTTAGCTGGGTGCATCACGGCCTAGTACGGCAACTGCTCTGCCCAGGACCTTCCAAACTACAGAAAGTTGTGAACTGAGCCCAGACCATCATGCAAGCCGACCTCCTATCCATGGACTCCACTTACATTTCTTGTTGCTGCAGAAAGGCAGCCAACATCCTCAAAAACTTCCCCCATCCTGATTATAATCTCTTCCAACCTCTTCCGTCAGACAAAACCTTAAACGCACGTACCAACAAGTTCAAGAACAGTTTCTTCCCTGCTGTTGTTAGACTTCTGAATGGACTCTCAAAGTTCATATCTAATGTTGATCTTGCTTTTGTACACCTTCTGTGCAGCCGTAACTTTGTATGCCTCACTGTGTTCAATCACCCTATGATCCATATGTCCTTGTATGTTGTGATCTGCTTGTACTGCACTCAAAACAAAACTTTTCACTGTACTTGGGTACATGTGATCACAATAAATCAAATCAAATGTTGCAAGTTGGGGTGAAGTATGACATCAAGGTCACACAGATTTTTAAGCCTTAGGCAGTTGCCAGGGACACAAATTAAATTGATCGCTAAGAGAAAGAGTTTGTAGTGGCTTCAGTCTTCCCAGTATTCAGTTGAGGAAACTTCTGATGTTGGATAAGTAATTTGACGATGGAAAGATTTGTTTTCTATTCAGAACATAAGTTTGGGTATTAGGTGATGGTCTAACTGATGACTCATGGAATAGCTAATTCCTATCAAAGACACTTGTGTCAGACTGCTTTCTGTGTTGCATAGCCAAACAATCCACAGCACAGAAGGAAACCATGTGACCATTCATGTTTCTGCCAGCTCTTTGGAAGAACTATCCATTTAGACCCATCTCTACAGGTTTTCATTTCAAGTACTTATCCTTTCCAGTTGCAGTAATATTGACACTAATGGCAGCTCCTACTGGAATTGTAGAAGCCCTATGGTTATGGAAGCAGGCCATTTGGCCCATCGAGTCCACACCAACCCTCCAAAGAGCTTCCCACCCAGATTCAGTCCCCTACCCTGTCCCTGTAACCCTGCATTTCCCATGGCTAATCCACCCACCCTGCACATCCTTGGACACTGGGCAATATAGCCTGGCCAGTCCACCTCACCTGCACATCTTTAGACTGTGGGGGGGAACCCACACAGACAGGGGGAGAACGTGCAAACTCCACGTAGACAGTCACCCGAAGGTGGAATCAAACCTGGGTCCCTGCCGCTGTAAGGCAGCAGTGCTAATCATTGAGCCATCACGCTACCCGTTTTGTTAATGTACAAATTCTCCGGTAACTTCAGGTGAGGAACAATTGTGGGAGTTTTGAAAACAAAAATTGAAAAAGTAGTCTGAAGCAAGCGCTTATTTTTTGTTCTGTTTATTATGTTGATCTAATTGTGTTGGCCTGGCTCTGTATGGCTGAGGGATTTTGGGAGTGAGTGGGGTGTAGAGGTTCACTCTTGATTGTACTTCGTTCTATTGTAAGTGCATTGTCACACTTACTTGTACAACTGGCAAAGAACAAGCCTGACATTTAACAGCTGCCCCTGAAGTTTTTTGAGCTTACAGATGATCATAGTATGTGTGAGCAAATACAGGATGGCTATCTTAATGTCATTTTGCTTTGTAGAAACTGTCTGTTGAATACTCAAAACTTAATTCTTCAACCATGACTTTTCCTCAATATGTCTTTCTATCTGCTCTAATGTGAAACTAATTCCCTCTCGTGCAGCTACGTGTGGATGCATATTATTAAGTCACTGTAATTGGAACAATGTACCACTGAGCTGGGGCATTTATTTTGGCTAATCATAACTGATATTTAAAAAGAATTATTAACTTAGCTATTTTCAGAAGCACTCACAGGCTATTGTTTTTGTTTGGAAAAACGCTTTAACAGTAGCATTTTAATAATGCTGAGTGTGCATAATTACAATGATGACCGATTTAAGATTGTCAGCGAGTTCACAATCTGGGGCACTTGTGTGAATTGGAAGCTACATATATTAGTGTATATAGCACTGTTCTTTGCAAACAGAAAGAACATGTACACACATTGTGCCTGTTTCAACTTAACATAGATGATAGCTATTTTTGGTTCATAGCTCAGGGCATTTGACCAATCAGAGAACCTGCCTGGCTTACATTTAAACAAAGCTTGGCAGTTTACTGTCAGTCTTCATTGAACTGGTGCATTCTCCATGAAAACGCCTCTGCCAATGAGTGCTTGCCAATCACCCAGCACACTCATATGGTATAAAACGTTATTCCTCTTTACATTCGTATTCTTGCTAATGCCTGATGATATGTGACTAAAAGCAATGACAATTTGCATCTTTAATTAGCAAAATTCAAGTATTGTTTTTGTTATATGCAGGATGACCCTTTTAAACTGAAGACCGGTGGTATGATTGATATGAAGTTGATAAAGGACAAAAAGAGAGAGAGGTAGGATGTCAGAAAATAGCAACAAAATCTGCCATTTATTCATTCGTTTTATTATTTCACTTGACTTGGTCAGCATAGAAGTAAACCACTTGGTCCGTTGTGCCTATGTCAGCTCTTTGAATAAGCTAGCCTTCTGGCCTAACTTAGAGGGGAGTTTATACTTTCAAGAATACAAAATTGGTGTAGCTGTGTATGTTTGTCCCATTTAATCTATGTGGATCCCCACTGGTCTGTGTTGTTAAGGAAAATTTGGACCGTGTTTGTTTTTTGTTGAATTGTCATGACCCATATCATCGGGGAGTGGTAATGTCATTAGATTGGAATCCAGGTGGCCACACTAATGATCACTGTACATTGGCTCAAATCACATCAAGGGGGAATATCAGATATTAATGATAAAGATCTGGAATTGAAAGCTCCACAATGACCATGAAATGCTGATCGTTGTCACACAAACCTATCACATTCACTAATGTCCTCTGGGAAAGGAATCCACTTTCGTTGCATGGTCTGACTCCAGATTCTGAGCAGTGAAATTGACTCCTAAGTGGCCAAGCAAGTCACTCAGTTCAGGAGGAATTAGGGATGGGCTTGCCAGTGACCCCTACAAAAATGAAACGTTTTTTTTAAAAGAAAGGATGCAAGGTGTAGAGAGCAAAATAGCTCAAAAGTTTTATGTTGTTTGCATGGTTGCAGTGCATTTGAGACAAAAACAGAGGTACTTTTCTTCTCTCCATGGTTGACTAAAGAATTGCTTTCTCTTTTTCCAGGATCGAAGAAGAGGACACAGACTTGAACCTGGGCACGTCGTTTTCAGTGGAGACCAACCGACGGGATGAGGATGCTGACATGTATGTCTTGACCTCGCATCATGCTGCTTTGAGATGAGCGAATGTGTTTGCTTCTTCTCTTGGTCGACTGTACCAGTGCATGCAATAACACGTTTAGTTACACAGTGTCTCACTTTACAGATCACCATTGGGAGTGGTCTGTCACCCTGTCAAATATGCCACGCAGATAATGTTGCCTCCACATCTCGAACAAGCATTGCCATCCTGAATCCTCCCAGTTCCTCTTGAATACATAGTTTTTCCTGGAACAGACAAGTTATCAACTGTCCTTGCTCTGTGTTTGAAGTAAAAGAGAAGGCATTCAGTAGCACAGTTTGTGGGGTAGAGAGAAACTGTTAATGATTCAGCTTTATGTCCTTTCTTTTAGAATGTTCTGTTGTCAGGACATCAACTTGAAATGTTAACTGTTTTTCACTGCCAGACTCTGCTGAGCGTTTTCCAGCACTTTGAATTTTTCTTTCAGCTGTAATTTAACTTCTGTCTTACTGGTAGCTGGGAGTGTTTTGGAGCAGTCCCTCTTGATCAGCAAGATTCCTTTTTATGTGTTTTATTTATTGGATATTAAATTCCAGAGAAACCACATTCAAATCAGATTTTCACACAAAATTAATTTTATATCTGCTGTTTGTGGAGGAGTAAATAAATAAATGTGATTGCGGAGTAGCATGGTAGGAGTTGTTATAGATTTTTTTAAAGCAGTTTTGTTACGCATCTTCACTGTGAACCACTGTACTGTTGACTCTTGCATAACCTTTTCCCTTCCTTGACTGTGTTGAGGATGAACTGTTTATCAGTAAACAAAAAGACTTCTATGAAAAGGAAACTCCAAGATCATCCTTACAGTCATTAGAGACGTGCAGCACAGAAACAGATCCTCTGGTTCCAACTAGTCCATGCCGACCAGATATCCTAAATTAATCTAGGCCCACTTGCCACCATTTGTCTCGTACCTCTAAACCCTTCCCCATTCGTATACCCATACAGATGCCTTGTAAATGTTATAATTGCACCAGCCCCCTCCACCTCCTCTGGCAACTCATTCCATACACACACCACCCTTTGTGTGAAAAAGTTGCCCCTTAGGTCCCCTTCCCCCTCCCACCATTCTTATTGAGATCACAGACAATTTGGCCCATCGTAGCCTGTGCCAACTCTGGGAGGAGGATCCAATTACTCCCACTCCCCCTGCCATCTCCCTGCAATGTGGAAAATCTTTCCATGTAATCCAGAACATCCCAAACCTTTTCCCACTGTGACCCCTGAAGTTTTAAAATTGTCACTCCCCTTAAGTGAGAACCAGAGAATTGAGTGTATTCTGGAGTGGGAGGAAGGAAGGATCCTTGAGGGATGGAGGCAGGTTGGCAATTGTTGCCTCTGAGCTTGCAACCACAAAGCTTCAGTCCATGACCTTACCCAGGATCTTGAGCCTCACTTTGGAAAGCCCTGAGTTATCCAAATCTCTTTTGAAAGTTGTTGTTAAATCTGTTTCCGCCACTCTTTTTCAGACAGGCCATTCTAGGTCTTAATTTGCTACGTTACGAAAATAATTCTACTCATTCCCCCCTCTTTGATCCGTGATCTACCAATGGAAGTAATTTCTCCTTATTTAAGAAGGTAGGAAATAGGAGCAGGGTGAGGCCATTCAGTCTGCCAAGGCTACTGTGTCATCCGATAAGATCATGGCTAATATTTTACTTCAAGGCCATTTTTCTGCACTATCACCATATTCCTTGATGTCTTTAATATTTCGAAATCAATTTTCTTTGGCTTGAGCCTCCTCAGTTTCCTGGGTTAAGAATTCCAAAGATTTGCAACCTTCTGATCTCAGTCATAGAATCCCTACGGTGCAGATAGAGACTATTCAGCCTATCAAGTCTGTACTGACCCTCCAACGGGTATCCCACCCTGCCCTAGACCCCACTCTATCCGTGTAGCCCTGCATTCCCCAGGGCTAATCCACCTAGCCTTCGCATCCCAAGATAATATGGGCAATTCAGCATGGCCAATCCACCTAACCACATCTTTGGACTATGGGAGGAGACTCACGCAAACATGAGGAGAACATGCAAACTCCATACAGACAGTCACCCAAGGCTGGAATCAAACTTGGGTCCGCGGCACTATGAGGCAGCACTGCTAACAACTGGCCTGCCCATTTACTTATTGTAATTTTGAACACATCTGTAAAATTTCCACCTGGCTTTAGAACAAAAAATGAACAGTCCCAGCTTCTAGTCTCTCCACATAACTTTCATAGCCTTATTCCTGCTACTGTTCTAATAAATGTCTACACGTTCTCTGAGGCCTTGCAATTCTACATAGCTGTAAAAGTAGCTTCAGGCAGATAAGTTGTCTCCTGGCATTATTTATGGAACATCCATGGTGGGTGGGAGAATGTAATTTCCTCCCATAGTCCCAGCAGCAGCTGGAACACAAAACCTGGGAAACTTTTGACCCAGTATGACATGCTACTGTGTTCAGTAAGTGTCCTTGTTCATCTCTGTATTGGAGAGTGACCTGTTGTTCCATGGCAGGATGAAGTACATCGAGACAGAACTAAAGCGGAGGAAGGGAATCCTGGAGAATGAGGAACAGAAGGCAAAGGTCAAAAACCCAGAGGACCAACTGTATGAGCTGCCTGATAACATCAACGTTTCGTCTGCCAAGCGCACGGAAGAAATGCTGTCCAATCAGATGCTGAGTGGAATTCCTGAGGTGGATTTGGGTATTGAGTAAGTGTTTATCTTTTTAGATCAATTTCAGTGCACTAAGATCATAAAATATAGGAACAAATGTAGGCTATTTGGACCATTGAGTCTGCTCCTCCAATCGTGGCTGATCTAATAATCCTCATCTTCATTTTCCTGCCTTTTCCCCATAATCCTTGATTCCCTGACTGATTGATTAAAAATCCATCTATCTCAGCCTTGAATAGACTTAATGACCCAGCTCTCTCAGCCTTCTGCAGTAAAGAACTCCACAGATTCACTGTATTCAGAGAAGAAGTTTCTCATTATCTGTCTTCAGTGAGTGACCGACCCCTAAGTCTGAGATTATGCCTTCTAGTCCTAGATTCTTCCACAAGGGGAAACAACCTTACTGCATCTATCCTGCCAAGCCCTTTAAGAATCTTGTATGTTTCAACATGGTCTCCTTTCATTCCTCTAAACACCACTGAATACAAGCTCAATCTTTCCTCATAAGACAGTCCCTCCATACCTGGGATCAGCCTAGTGAACCTTCTCTGGACTGCCTCTAATGCCAGTATATCTTTCTTTTAGATAAGGGGCCAAAACTGTTCACAGTATTCCAGCTGTGGTCTGACTAGTGCCTTGTATGGTTTTAGCAAAACCTCCCTACCTTTTATGCCACTGAACAATCCAATTAACAATCTTCCAGTTTCACAATATTCTTTGTCTGGAAAGCTGTTATATCGCATTAACCTATACATGCTGGAAACAGTGATCAAGATAATTACAAAATTTCACTTTGGCTTGCATTATTCAGAAGAGGTGAGTCCATTTCATTGATACAGAGTTGCGGCAGTGTGGACTGTCTAAAAGATGCTTTGCAACAACTTGCCAAGATCCTTTCAGCAACACTTTCCAAACCTGCCAACTCTATCACCTAGAAGGACAAAGGCAGCAGATACCCAGCAACACCACTATCTGCAAGTTTCCTTCTAAGCCACCCACTATCCTAACGTGGAAGTATACCGCCGTTCCTTCAGTGTTGCTGGGTCACAATGCTGAACTCTCTCCCTATAGCAGCAATGTGGGGTGTCCCTATGCCACCACTTTCTCGAGGGCAGTTGGGAATGGGCAGCAAATGCTGGCCCACATCTCATGAACATATTAAGAAAAACATATCTCTATTTTAATAATCTTGAATTTGGACTTTCTGTAGGAAGTTGTCTAGCTCTTTTTGAATCTGCCACGTAGCTTCATGAAATATGACTGCTCCACACATTCATTACTCTTTGATTAAAAACAAAGTGTTTGAATTTCTTACTTGATTTGTCCTCCTTAATTCGAAATATGAGACTCCCCCTCACAATTCTTGAATGGTGTATTTTGCAGTTTTAAAAGATTTTGAATTGCCTTTCTCCATTAATCTTAAACATGAGTTTTAAATATACCTCAAGATTTCCATTTTCAAGACAGAAAAGAATTCAAGGTACCTGTAATGTTTGCATCCATTTACATGCTTTCATACAAAAGAACAATACGGGAAGAGGCCATTTGGCCCTTCAGCCTGCAGATCTTTTCAATTCCAATATTTCTCAAGTTCCTTTTTGAAATTCGCTACTGAGCCTGTTTTCACTGTCCTTTCAGACAGTGCATTCTATATGAAATTTTGCTAGCTGCATTTGATTTTTCCTAATGTTGCTATTGATTGCATCTTTTACTTTCAAATTTCGAGTGCAAAAATAAAGAACATTATCAGCACAGAAGAGGCAAAAGCCCAGCTCCTGGCAGAACAGCGCAACAAAAAGAAGGATAACGGTACTTCTTTCGTACCCACCAACATTGCAGTTAATTATGTTCAACACAACCGATGTAAGTATTGACTAGGTTCTGTGATTGATCATCTTAGTGCTGCGGTCTTGTGGTGTGGTTTGCCTTGTGTACGTGTGACCCCGATAGCTTCAATTTAGACTTCAGAAAAATACTTAGGATGCTGGAAATCTGAAATGCGATCATAACGTTCTGGAAGAAAACTCAGCAGCTCTGGCTACAGAGAGAGAGCAAGGGAGAAAGAAAGATTTAATGTTTCAGGTCTGTGACCCTGGGTCAGAACTAGATGATGTTTAGAAGTCCAACAAGATTTAATAAAGCGCAGAGTCTCAGGGGAAAAGGGCGAAAAGTGGAGACGCTGTGTGATAATGTGGAAGGCAGGTGTGTCAAACGAGAGGAAGCTAGGTGAAAGGGGATGGTTTGAATCATGGCTTTGAGCAGCATTCTTGATGGAACAAGCTTTCTCCTTTCTCAGTTTGTCTGAGAACAGTGAGGCATTTTGTCATTCACATCTTAAGGTACCAGGAATCTAACAAAGGGGCTGAAGAGGAAGTATAACAGCAAGTTTACTATGGAGCTCCATTGAAAGGAGCCTATTCAGATGTGTGGTCACAGGCAGGCCCGACCTAACCTATATTGCACTGTTCAATGGCTTGACCTGCAAGAGTGAAGGGATACCATTGGCATCTAGTTTGTTAATCTATATTAATGGTGAACTGTGGTGTGTAACTATTAAAAAATTTATAGGCCAGTGCTGTCAAATTGCCTTTGTTAGATACTTTGTCTCCACAGAATGAGTGTAATGGATTCAAGCCATTCCTCAGGATTTACTTCTGCTCAGTCAGTTTGATGCTCCAGTGCAATGTTACAGTATGACCAGAGGCACTGCCCTTCAAATGAGACAGTACATAGAATGGACAGCATTGAGTTTTATCATTCCATGCTAGAGAATCCTCTCATGTTTTCTCTAAATTTACTAATGTAATCCCCAACTCCTTTCTCTCTCATCTGTTTATCTCCTTTACTCTTGAATTTATCTGTACATCTTGCTACAGCCACTCACGAATTCCACCTCCTCTCCACTCTCTGGCTGAGGAAGTTTCTTCTGAATTCCCATTTGGATTTATTGGTGATAATCTCACATCGATGGCTTCTAGTTACACTGTTCCCCTCAAGTAGAATTCTCTGTGCCAGTGTATCAAATCCTGTCATAATGTTCAAGACCATTATTAGGCCACCCCTTAAGCTTTTCAAGAGGGAAGAGAGTCAGCTTGACCAAGGTTGCAGTTGCCTGTGGAGGAGCATGCCAAATATCCCACAGTAGTTACTTGAAAAGTAAGGAATTCATCCTGTGTCCTCACCAACATTCCCCTGTCAATGCCCCCAATTTAAATTTGAATTAATGAGTCATTCAACTGGTCATTTCATGGAATCATTGAATCCCTACAGTGTGGAAGCAGGCCATTTGGCCCATCGAGTCCACACCACCCTCTGAAAAGTATCCCACCAGACCTATTCCATACCCTGTCCCTGTAACCTTGAATTTCCCATGGTTAATCCAGCTAGGGTGCACACCCCTGGACACTATGGGAAATTTAGCATGGCCAATCCACCTAATTTGCGCATCTTTGAACTGTGGGAGGAAACCCCCACAGACACACGGAGAATGTATAAACTCCACACACAGTCACCTGAGGCTAGAACCGAACCCAGCTCCCTGGTGCTGTGAGGCAGCAGTGCTAGCCACTCGGCCACCCCATTTATTGTGACATTTAGAATCTACCTCTACAAAATGAATGCTGTGTTGTATCGACAATGACTGTGCATTTCAAGATCAATTCCTTTTGATGTCCTGGAGAAATATGTTTTGCTGCTAAAATAAATTCAAACCTGTTGTTCCCTATGATAAGATAGAGCCACAGTACCATGTTAAATGCTGAGGGACAATTGTATCTGTACAGTCATCCTCCTCACTAATGTGAGCCACTCCCTTGCAGTTTTCTCTTATTTGCTTAATACGCAATCTCTTCAAGATCCAAAGCTGCCATGGGAAGATTAAAATAACCTGAAAATCTTTCAAACGTGAATATACAAAAGCAAGGGACAGTATGGAGTTTATCCTGTTCCCCTCTTTGAGGAGGGCTGGGGGTTGTTGCGTTATGATCTTGAGTCCTCTCTGGGGTTTTGGGTGACTCTGACCTTTTGCTGCCATTCAGTTTGCACATGGTCATCCATTGCACTCAATTAAGTGTAACTTCTTGTTTTCCAGTCAAGGACGCAAAACTGAGGCTGAAGAAACATTTTCTTTACTGCTGAAATCAAAAATCTACACATTTCCCATTGTTCCTGATTATTTATTCTGCATTTAGAGCTCAGGAGCCTAAGGATAACATTGCAGATACAAATTGAATTATTTAATTTGCTTTCTCTTAAGTGTAGTTCGTTATGAAAAATATATAAAATAGTTTGAAAGGCTTGTGGCTATGTTATGGCAAGATTCTTGGTGGAGGTTTCCCATTGCTTTCTATCCTGTGTTGTAGTTTACCGGGAGGAATTGCATGCACCTGCAAAACGCAATAAAGAGGAAGCAAAACCTCGGCCTCTGAGAGTGGGAGACACTGACAAACCAGAACCTGAACGTAAGTAACTAATGTCACCATTTTGTTGTCAGCCTTCACAAAACAGTGGGTTGTACTATTAAGGATGTGTAAGAATTCAAACAGCTGGTTGCAGATTGAAGCATGAAGTTTTCTGCTTTCCATTTCACTGAATTGTTTGTTCCTGATCAGGCGTTATTTTGGTTTTAAAATTCTCTTCTTTATTTGCAAATCCCTCCTTGACCTTATCGCCTCCTGTCTGTAGAACCCTACTCATTCCCATAACTCTCCAAGATATCTGCACTCGACTAATTCTAGCCTCTTAAGCTTCCCTGATTTCTATCCCCTTCTCGGTTCTCCCCTTCTGACTTCCTCCTAGCCAGCACCTCCTTCCCTCACTGCTTTTTGCTCCGTCAAGCTCAAGATAGTTTCTGTCTTGCATTTGTGGCTCAGAGCCATGAGAACTTCTTTCAATTTATTTTTGGGATGTTGCTGCTGCTGGCTGGGCCAGCATTTATTGCCCATCCCTAAATGCCCCGGAGAATGTGTTTTTGAACTACCTCTTTGAAGCACTGCAGCCTTGAGGTGTATCACATCTTCACCTATTGTTTATCGATCTTTGTTAGGTAAAGACCAATATTCGTTAGCCTTTTTGATTGCATGTTGTACCTGTGCACATCATTAAGTTAGTTATATTCTTGGAAACCTTTGCTCCTTCATAGTTCTTCTTTAATTGCCATTAAGCAACAAATACCAACTTGGGTTTCTTGGATTTAAAATGAGTGATTTCACAGTTCCATGAGTTGAACTCCACGTGTCATGGTTTTGCCTACTTGTTTTCATCACCCTATCATTTATTCCACTTTAGCATCTCTTGTTGCTTTCCTTGTTAGTTGTAACTCTCCTCGTCTGCTGATTTTCAAATTTTCATTACAAGATTGTGCAAACTTTTCTTTTAGCTTGGTACAGCTTTGATCAAGATTACTTAGCTATCAAAAATTGATCCTTTGTGTTTTAGTCATATCTACTTGTTCTGTATCATGCCTGATGCTTCTTTGCAAAATATCATTGTCTGATTCATCAAGATTTATTGTGATCAGTGTATTTCTTGTTTCTTTGAATTTTGCCTTCATTAAGTTAAAACTGGTTTGTGACTCTTCCTTCTTAATTTTAAATCTAAAATCAAACTTATTACAAAATGACTCTGATGATGTATCTTTCTTGCCAGATTGTTAACTAATTCTGGTTTGTTTTTCGTCACTATCTCACATGCACTGATTCTTTGTCAGCTCCAGAGATATAATTCAGGAAACTGTCTTGAATAGATTCTAGAAATTAGCTGTCTTTACTTCTGTTAATGGTCTGTCTCTGTATGGTTATGTTGAAAAATTGAAATCTTCCATTCTTGTTGCATATTTCCCTGACCCCTTGACCTGCATCACCACTACTTTCAAGAGATCTATGGATACAGTTCCAGAGGTCTTGCATCCTTCCATGTTCTTTCCTTCTTTCCTTCTCCCCATAGTGTTTCCACTGCTTGATCATTACTCAGATTTCTCTGTTGCTGTATTGTTTTCTGTTCTTTCCCAATTTCCCTGTCCTGTTTGAAGATCCTGTATCCGGGAACATTAAGTTCTTAACTTGTGGCCAGGTTTCTGATGATTACCACATTATTCCCACATAGCTGATGTAATAATACTTCTTGTGTTTGGAAAACGGTCCCCATCTTGCCCATATCATCTAATAGTAGTTTCTTTTTCCTCACATTTTATTACTAATCATCTGTGCATTACTAGGTGAGCATTTCAATATTTCCCATCATTTCTTTTATTTTCAACAGGTATTTTATTGCTAAGTCCTTAAACCTTTTTCGCTCACACTGTAAATACACATTTTTCATACTAACATCTGCTCTTATCCCTTCTCGAGGTTACTATTCTTTTGACACAGATTCCCCCACTTCCTCTTTGTTGCTTAATGTTCTTGCTGCAGTTCCATTTATTCTCTCATCCAGCCTCCATACAACCCCACCTGATAATTGGAGCAGGGGATTGATACTTAAAATATTGGGAACAGAAATGAATATCTTTAAACCATTGAGAAATTAAACTTCTGTTTCAACGTTGAATAGATGCAATGTTATTAAAAACGATCATCTTTAACACTTACCAATGACTGTCCATTTGTAAGTTCTCTACTGCTACCACTGCTCCCCAATCTGCCATTTTTATGGCATTCCGTGCTTCTCATTGGTTTTCTGTACTTTTCATCGGTGATCTAAGGTGATTCCTTTAAAGTTAGTTGTTTAATCATGGTATGTGTTCTGTTGCTTTAAAGACCCATCATGGGTTAGCTGCATTTTATGTTTAAATTCTAATGGTTTGCTGCTACAAAGCCATTAAGAAAAGTTTCTCTTCCTACATTGTGCAGCATCTCCTCCAAATCGCAAACGTCCTTCCAATGAAAAGGCGACAGATGATTACCATTATGAAAAGTTCAAGAAAATGAGCAGAAGGTACTGAAGCGCTGCCCAATATTCTGTTCTTTTCTTAATCTACATGAGTACCGGCATCCTGGACTGGTGTGGAAACGAGACTGATGAGTTTGAAACTGTTTGTCGGGGAGACGTGAGCAGTGGTCAGACTTTGTCTTTTCTTTCCCTTAAGTTTAGCTAGAGAAGGAATGAAAACCAGCAGCACATTGTGGTTCAAAAATGATCTTCATGTAAGAGGGAACAATGGAAGTCATGTGAATTTATCTTGGCTGTCCCACTCTGGTTCATATTCATTTCTACTTCTGAATCCTGTAGAAAGCTAGATTGGAAGAATATCCAATAGCTCATCAGCATTTTATAAGGCCATTATCACCTCCAGAGTTGTAGTAGCTCTAAGCTCCAATTTGTAAGTCTTCCAGTATCAGCACTTTTAAGAACTGGATTACAGTGTGGTGTTATAATGTATAGTGACACACTGCAGCTCCGATCCTAAATTCACTCATTCATCTACAAAACTGCTGCATATGATATTTTGATCTGTAAAGTTGCTACGTGTCACAGACTTAATCTTGTGTAAATGTCTTTGTGTATGTATCTAAAATAAACTTCTTATCCTTGTTTTATCATTTTATATAAACTTTTTTTCAGGTTTATTTGGTATGAGTATATACAGTTTCTGGTCCAGTGGAGTAATCCAGCTGACTGCCAGAGTAGAGTTCCCAAACTTTGTGAGTGTCTAAAGTGGACAAGACAAATCAAGTGTGAGGATTGACCACCCATATTTCTTTTGCATTAACAGGAGGTTCAAGAAGCCAGACAGTGCTAATAGAGAGCAAAACTATTTTCTATTTTAGATGATATATGTAGCAGAGGATCTGCCATATTGAGAAAAGGAAAGACTTGTGGTAACATTAAGCCTGAAGCTGGCAGTGGAGCTGAGAGAGCAGTACAGGTTTTTCTTGATTAATGTCATTTTTGCCATGACACTTTTTACCTCACTACCCATTATTCCAGTGCCACTTCTGAAACACAGTTCTTGCCAGCAGAGGGAATAAATGTGTCAAATCTCAGCATTCTTGGGCAAGTTCCTGTTTTAGCCATTGCCTCCCTCAGTTAAGGCTGGATACATTTTTTTTAGAAACTGCCACTCAATCCTCCACTTCCAAAACAGCAGAAGAGCAGGATCTTCAATATTCAGAGCTGCAGATAAAGCCTTCCAACTCCAGAGAAGCAATATTGTTTGGGGCAATAAGCAATAAAAGATGTTCTTCTTTCATTCTTATTGCTGTTTCATTGGTGCTTGTATTCTGCACTTATTTCACATTCTGGGAATTTATGCTGGTTTCAATGGGAGTATTTCAAATAATGTGGTTTCACTTGTGATTTTCAGGAATGTAACGGTGTTAACAGAAGATTACCTTTTGTAGAAAAAAAAAGTTTGATGCATCTACCTAATTTGTAAAGTGAAATTTCTGGCTTACGAGCTAAAGAAAATGACACCGGAAGGAATCAGCTACCCCAAAGTTGTTAAATCTGCTGGGTTTAGCGAAAGCCAAAAAAGAAAATTCTTGGCCGTTAGAGAATAAAATTCCTGTGATCACTGCCCTTGTCCTGCACCTCTGGCAATCAAATACTCCAGGAGATCCCAGACCATGTTCATCTCTAAAAATACTTGACTTCTGAATGACACTGAACTTGGTCCAGCACCCTCTTGAAACTGTTCAGTCAAAACACACCGCACAAGTAAACTGTATATTCCAGGGGCACTTTATTTGTGAAAAGAGCTGCTTCCCATCTGATCTATTTCCTGTGCTTATACAGTCTGATACATTATTTTGTAAGTCAAGCTTGTAGATGGTTTTATATCTGCAAACACTAAGAGCAGCCAGCAAGTAATGAGGCAGTTTGTTTTTTGAAAAATCAATAAATATTCCAACAACAGCCACTATGGCTTGTTGTCACGAATGCAAAGTTGTCAATAGGTCACTTAGGACAGTTCAATGGTTACAGGCCAAGAGAATCTCTGTTTCCACGTTAGGAATTCTGCAGTTGGCTGAACAATACACCTTCTTTTAGAAGACTCAGTTGGTTAGTTGAGCAACTTGATCACGCTATAGAAAAGTACTGGCGATCACAGCAGGTCAGGCAGCATCGATGGAGAGGGAGCAGGCTAACGTTTGGAGTCTCGATGACTCTTCATCGGAGCTAAAGTGAAGTGTAGAGGGGACAGCATTTATGCTTTGGGGGGGGCACGCATGATGTTGGAATGCTGGTGAAGAAAGGACATTGATAGTTCAGATTAAGTGATTAGAATGTAATGGTGTGTCTAACTGCCAGACTGGAAGCACAGACAGTCCCACTGGTGTGGAGGATGGGGAGTGAGGGTGACAGAGAATGTAACAAGCAAAGCTAAAAGAAAGGGAAGGAATGGGTTCACAATTTGAAGGTGTTGAACTCAATATTTAGCCCAGAAGGTTGTAAACTCCCAAGTTCCAAGATCAGATGTTGCTCCTCCAGTCGGCCCTGTGCATGCTGAGGACAGACAAGCGGGCGTGCAAGCAAGACACGGTGTTAAAGTGCCCAGCTACATGAAGGTTGGGGTCATACTTACGCAGTCACTCAGTCTGCCTTTAGTTTCTCCAAAGTAGAGTAGGCTTCATTGAGTGCAGTGAATACAATACACAAGATTGGAGGTGGTAGAGGTGAAATGCTGCTTCACCTGAAAGACTGTTTAGGCCCTTAGATGGTGATCAGGGAGGAGGTGAAGGGGCAGTTACATGGGAAAGGTGGGGGGGGGGGAAAATGGATGGTGCTGGTGGTCGAGGAATGGACTAGTGTGTTCCAAAGGGAACGATCCCTGCAAAATGCAGACAGGGGAGTGAGGTGGGGGCATTCTGTTGAAGTTGTCTGAAATGGTGGTGAATGATCATTTGAACGTGGAGGCTAGTGGAATGAAAAGTGAGAACAAGGGGGACCCAATCACACTGTTGAGAGTGATGGGAAGGGGCAAGGGCAGAAGCATGGGTGATAGGTCAGATGCGGTTGAGGGCCCAGTTGACCACGGGGTGGGTGGGAAGTTGGGAAACCATGGTTATGGAAGAAGGAAGCCATGTCAGTAGCACTGCTTTGGAAGCACACTATGCTATTAGAACTTAATTGCTTATTAAATCCAATAACCACCACCTAATATTTGGTGTAATCCCTCCAGATCCCACACTTTGTCCACTTCTATAATAAAATTACTTCCCCCTTTCTAGATCATAAATTTTGGCAGTCTGATAAGGGATTGTAACCATGTGTACAATATTGATTAAAATCCCATTTCAGAACAACAGATGTGGTAGACTTAATATTAGTTATGTGCATTTTCATTCGTAATAGCTTTAGTAATCTAGTGTTTTAAATGCAAAGATAACTTGAGTAATTAGTGTCTCACCTGCTCTAATAAAAATTGTCAATGTGGTCCAATAATTTAACTCAAAGTAATATACCCTTTTTGGTTTATCCCATATTATTCCTAATAGACTTTTTGCACAAGATCTATTGGTGTGGAACTCACTTTCAATCTTATGTTGCCAGAGATACATTATGCACCAATGGATTAAAAACTCCAGTACACCCTTCTTCACAGAACTATGGGTGTATTTAGACCACATGGTCAGCAATCTGGGAAACCACTTTTTCAGGGCAATTAGGGAAGACCTAAAGAGATTAGATACTGTCCTTGCCAGTGGCACCCACATACTGTGAACACTTCATAAAAGCTGCAAAATTATTTTCTATGTTACAATGAATTAACACGATTGGGATTTTTGTTTTGTTCACTTTCAATAAGCACTGTTCTTGAAAGATTATGTATTTTGAGTGCAGCCAAATCACCATGTTCACAAGCAGGGTATTCTGGGCACTTGCAGTTATTTTTCCAAGACTATTTCCAACGTTAGAACAAACAATTTCATAATTTATATTTTAAACATGTGTTATACATAATATGAGACACAGGTCTTCCTTTAGTGGCTAATTTTAACTTGCATGACTCTTGGTCAAATTATCCAGTAAATTTCATATCATTTTGGTAGTCATCACCAAACCTCCAATGATGACTATCCCCAAGTTGTTGGGGTGGAATTGTATTTAACATTAATGAACGCTGCTGCCTTGGGTTTTATATAATATTGCTTTGACTTCCATTACAATTTGCTGATAGAATTACATATTAATGATAAAACTGGTTATTTTATAAAGTGACAAAATAAATTGTTGACAATGCAGACCTCTGACCTGAAGCAAAGAAGGATTAAATGTCAAATGTTGAAGTGGTACTAGATTTGTCAGCTGTACCTCAAAAGGTATCGTGCTCACTTCACGAGTCTTCAGGTTGTGTGTTTGAAGCCTACTGCAGGATTTGAGCTCAACGACCTAGGTTCACACTCCAGTGCACTACTTAGGTGCTATCTTCAGATGAGACATTAAACAGGCTCTGTCTCCTCAGATGTTTGAAAGAGATTCCATAGGATATCATTTTGAAGTTGGAGGAGGCGAGTGTGGTGGTGGAAAGAAAGTGTTATTTTGGTATCCTGGTCAATATTTACACTTCAATCAAGATCACCAAAATAGATTCATTGGTCATTAGCACAGTACTGTTTTATTTTGGGGAGCTTGCTGTATACATATTTGCTCCTGCCTCACAAAAGTGACTACATTCAAAGTATTTCATTAGCTGTAAAGTGCTTAGAGACAGCTTAAGGTTATGAAAAAACTTATATAAATGCAAGTCATTGACAAGAGCTAGCTGCTGAAATGTACTGTACATAAACAGGAAAAGAGACATAAGTTGAATTGACAGCATTGAATTGCAAGGGGAGACAGTGTTTTGATTGTGAGCCAAGCCAAGGCAGGGCAAGAAAGTTAGTAAACTTTACCATACTTAACCTCAGAAACTCCACAAAGATATCAGATCCAAGAAAGAAACCACAGGCACCTCATGGGAATGTTTCTCCACCCTCCTTCCTTAGACAAAGAAGAGTATTTTGTGGATAAATTTATTAATGTGAAGAACATGCTGGAAGATTCCTTAAAGAAACCAAAGCTGTACACCACAGGACAATTCACAAAATGTCAAACAATTTAAAACAGAAAGTAAGAACTCTGTTGCCTTAGTCTTAGGCCACATTTTGCTCCCCTTTAAAGGTTCTTGATCATTTTCACCCAGCCAAAAACAACTAGGCAATCTTTTGCTCCCAGGTTGATGGTACTGCAGCCTTCAGTAGGTGCATTGTCTTGCCATGGTAGGGGACGTATGCATGTGCCAACAAGTTATCCAAGATCATGAAGTCAATATGCTGGGCAAAAAGCCTGGTATCAGTACGAGGTATAACACTTAAAAACATTGAAAAACTTATTAGTCTTAGAAGGCAGTTAAGAAAGAGAGATTAGAACTACCAGTTTCAAACTCCCACATGACTTTGCTGCTAAATCAGCAGCTTGGTGCTTTACTCCCGGGCTTCAGAAAGTGCACTCACCCATAGTACTGTCACACCTACAAGTTCTGCTGTAATCAATCCCTAACCCTGACTTCCCTCAAGGTGAGTTACCTTCTTCACAACTGAGTGGCTTGCGAGGCTGTTTTGGAGCGCAGCTAAGAGACAACCATATTAATGTGGGTTTGGAGCCATTGGACAGACTAGGTTAAGTTGGGAATTTCCCTTCCCTGTACAGGATTAGTGAAACAGACTGGTTTTTGCAAACAAGGTGCAGAATTAGGCCATTCGGCTCCATTCTTCCTTTCAACACCATAGCGAACGTGATTATGCCACATTCCATCTACCCCCACATACTTTCACCCTGTTGCAACTTCCACTGTCTTTAGAGACAAGAGTGTTCCAAAGACTCATTCCTGTGTGGGGAGACAAAAATGTTCATCATAGAATGCCTAGAGTGTGGAAACAGGCCCATTGGCCCAACACTCCACACCGACCCTCACAGCATCCCACCCAGACCCATCCCTATAACCACCTAATCTACACAGCCCTGAACACTATGGGCAATTTAACGTGGCCAATCCACCTACCCTGCCCATCTTTGGACTGTGGGAGGAAACCCACACAGAGAAGGTGCAAACTCCACAAAGACAGTTGCCCAAGGGTAGAATCGAACCCGGGTCCCTGGTGCTGTGAGGCAGAGTGCTAACCACTGAGCCACCGTGTCACACATGTGTCTTAATGGGTGGCCCCTTAGTTTTAAATAGTGATAGTCATCACTGGTCATTTTTACTGATACTAGCTCTTTATTTGAGACCAAGCTAATTAACTGAATTTAAATACTCCAGCTGCTGATATAGAATTAGATCCAATGTCTCCATAACAAGTCCAGGCCTCTTGATAATCACTACGCTACCATTACTGCTCAGGGAGCAAGACAGAGATCCAGCAGAATTCCTGCTGCTCCGGTGCATTACTTTTGCACGTTTCAAATTTTCTCCATGTAAGCCATAGGGCTCCAAACCCCTGGTAGTGATGACACTCTGAATACTACAGAAATCCTTCAGCTAAGGTGGGCACAGCGCAATTTCCAAATGCCATCTCCCTTTAAGAAAACATATTGAAGGGACCATAAGACATAGGAGCAGAAATTAGGCCATTTGGCCCATCAAGTCTGCTCCGGCATTCAATCATGGCTGATAAGTTCCTCAACCCCATTCTCCTGCTTTCTCCCCATAACTCTTGATCCCCTTGACAATCAAGAACCTATCTATCTCTGTCTTAAATATATTCAATGACCAGACCTCCACAGCCTTCTGTGGCAATAAATTCCATAGATTCACTACTCTTTGGCTGAAGAAGTTTCTCCTCATCTCTGTTCTAAAGGGTCTTCCCCTTTACTCCAAGGCTGTGACCTCACGTCCTAGTCTCTAACATCTTCCTAACGTCCGAGCTGTTCAATATTCTGTAAGTTTCACTTAGATCCCCCCTCGTCCTCCTAAACTCCAAGTATAGAGCCAGAGTTCTCCACCATTCTTCATATGTTAAGCATTTCATTCCTGTGATCATTCTCGTGAACCTCCTTTGAACCCATTCCAGGGCCAGTACATCCTTCCTGGGGCTCAAAATTACCTTAATACTCTAAATCTGGTCTGACCAGAGCTTGATAAAGCCTCAGAAGTATATCCCTGCTTCTTTATTCTAGTCCTCTTGAAATAAATGCCGACATTATATTTGCTTTCCTCAATACCGACTCAATCTGCAAATTTACCTTAAGAGAATCCTAGACAAGAATTCCCAAGTCCCTTTGCACTTCAGATTTCTGAATTTTTTTCCCCATTTAGAAATTAGCCTATGCCTCTATCCTTCCTACCAGAGTGCATGACCTCACACTTTCTCACGTTGTACACCATCCACCACTTCTTTGCCCACTCTCCTAACCTAAATCATTCCACAGCCTCCCCAATACTGTCTGTGCCTCTACATATCTTTGTATCACTTGCAAACTCAGCCAGAATGCCCTCATTTCCTTCATCTAGATCATTAACGTACAAAGTGAAAAGTTGTGCTCCCAACATTGACCCATGCGGAACACCATTAGTCAGTCAGTGGCTGCCATCCTGAAAAGGACCCTTTTAACCCTCTGCTGTTCTTTCTGCCAGACAGCCAATCTTCTATCCATGCTAGTACTTTGTCTCCAACACCATGGGCCCTTATCTTACTTAAAGGTTGGAAGCTTGGATAAAGTAAGGCATTCGGTGTTCCACGAAGAACTACAGGCATCCCTCCACGAGACAGACAATTACTTACATGTAACTTGAGGGGTACCACTGTTAGCATGGGACAAGGCAAGGAGGCAGGCCTCCGTGAACTACCACAGCCTAATGTGGGAATTAAGGCTGCCAACCCTCCAGGATTGGCCTGGAATCTCCAGAAATTGAAGATCTGCTGTATGCAAGCCTGGAGAAAAATCAAGGGGTGATTTAAAAATATACTACTTTTGGTCATTTTTCAATATTTCTCTTCACCGTATATAAATATATTGGAGCTGATAGGATGACAGTCAAACATCATCTGATTGGGTGAGGAATCTTTTTGCTTTCCAGAATGTCACAAGCACGGATGCGTTGGCTGATTGCTGTTTGGAGTTTGGGGGGGGGGGGGAAACAAGTTATGTGATGAAACTTCGAGGAAGAGGTTTAATTACAGTCGGTAACCATAATGGGGATTGAACCTGCGCCAATGGCATCATTCTACATCGCACTCTAGTCAAAACCAACTGAGCTAACAAAACGCCAGTCACCAGTTGATAAGTCAGTGGCAGTCAGCATTTCTTAACATCACCACCAACACCCAGCTAAAGTGACAAAGAACAGGTACAGACATCTGGAAAGTTAATCTTCCCTTCAATGAGAGATTGAAGGTACCACCCAAGTAATGCTTAGGAGCTGTTGTGAAACCTGCAGATTGGACAGCAGGGAGACTAGAAAAAAGGATGGTAGTACATTGCATGTGTTACTTACAATGTGCCCTTCACTGCAATCAAATTTTCTCTATGCATTGGCTGATTAGTTAAGATAAAATTTAGGCTTACTCTATTTAAAAACACAAAGTTTGTAAAATAAAGTAATTCAGTTATATTTTTCTCCTACTAGTTTTGCAATTTTTTTTAATGAAAATTTTGAATTCCTGATTACCATTATACCTTGTACATCTCACCATTATTACAGTATTATTGTTTCTTTCACCTTCACACAATTCGATTCCCACAATCTAGCACCATTCCAAATTAAAATTGGAAATTATTACTCAATTTAACATAAAATAATTTTGACAAAAATTACTATAAACCTAACAGTCCCAAGTTGAAATCCCTTCTTACTGGAGTGGGACTCGAACTCACAACCTTCAGATTCAGAGGAGGCGGCTGTACTGTCAACTGCATCAAACACAGAAATATAATGGGACCTCACAATTTTCTCCTTTGGGCTGGTAAGACGACCTCTAATTTGTATTACTGAATGTTAGTTGAGGTTAACCCTCTCCCAAGTCATTTTACAAATTCAATTTGCAAAAAATTCCAAATTCAAAACCAATCTAGAAAAATGACGTTTCCAAATTCAATTTAGAGAAAAAATATTTTATCAGTGGAAAGTTTGGTTAAAAATGTCAGTTTTAAAAAGGTTTCAATACTTAATATATATTTTACTTTATACTGGGTTATTCACATAACCAGACACTTGAATGAGGCATCAAGGCTACCATAAGGTATTTGCAGGAATTATTTAGTACAGCAAAAAGTAACTGCTAAAACAGACACAAGATTCACTCTTTGTGAGGAATGCCGCTATTTTAATTGGCTTTGATTAAACTTAAAATCCATCAGAATTCTGTGCGTTGCAAGTGGTAAAAACGTAGAGGCAAAAGCTCCCTTGAACATTGTGACAAGCTCAAGGGAAAACTGAAAAATGTCATTCAGCAATGAAAAGGTCTGTTCTGAAGAGACTTTTCCCTGGATCATCTGATCCACTGCAAAGAACAAGAAATTGAGTATCCAATGCACGGGAAATAGATTAACCCAATGAAATGGGACAAAAAAAAAACTACCACTTCTCACTGTCTCTCCTTGGGTGGTGGTGGGATGTAAAGTCACAACACATTACCAAATTTTAACAGCAAGTTACAGATTAAGGATAACTACTCAAAATATTGACAACAAACACTTATCCGATTTGGTTTTGTAATGGTCTGATCAGCAATGTCTCATTGTAAGTTTCAGCCAACTATTTCATACTATGTAAACAAAGTGTGGGACTCCCGATTCATAAACAGCAGCTTGATACCACCCCAAGAATAACCTGTGATAAATTCAGCTTGGGTGGAAGAGGCCACAGGTAGGTACAGGTGTTGTCCACACCCCCAAGTCAGAGAGAACATAAATTTCCGCAGCCAATCAATGGGCTGCTTCAATTTTAATTATTTTTATACATCAAAGTGTCCAGTGTAGAAAAGCAAAGTATTTTCCAGTTTAAAAAATAACACACACACACACACGCATGCACACGCACGCACACGCACACACATTACAAGTAAAAGTCCAACTTGGTGGCCACCGTTTTGCAGCCTTTGTCTGAATAGATCTTTTCTTTCTCTGGAAAGTAAGTCATTTCATTGGCTATTTCCGTCATGATATGCTCGTCCACCTCGTAACCTCGGGCTTTCAGTTCTTCCCTGACGCACAACCTCACGTGTTTGTATTCCAGGGGAAGGAACGGGACAAAGTAGTCAATCAGGTTTTTGTCAATGAGGCTGGTATGCCAAAACCCACCTATCCAAGACAAAAATGAATCAGTTACCTGGATTACAAAGCCACTGATTGTCAACAGACAAAGATTCTCGATCGTTGAGTTGTGTTGAACTTCATCCACATCCATCTACATCTCGTTTCCAGTCTGGAAAAATCTCAGCTTTAAAATTTCCATCCTTTATTTTTCAAATCTGTTCTGGAGCCTTATCTGTGTTCATCTCCATAACATTCTCCAGCTCCACAGCCCTCCCAGATCTCTTCACTAAATTCCAAACTCCTGCACATTCTCAGTTCCCACTACTTCATGCTTGTTAATTGTGCTTTCAGCAATTAATGTTCTGGAAATTCCTCCACAAACCTCTCCTTGCTTTCTGCTTTAAAACCCTCTTCAAGCGTTTAAAAAAATTTTTGATCTAAAAAGTGTCAAGGTTGATGGGAATCAGCAGGAAAGTGTCAGTCTTAACAAATGGCTTACGCCTGCTCTTAATTCTTAAGCAAACAGACTTCTTTGACAAAGCCTTTAGGTCAGCTGATCTAAAGGCTATTTCCAATTGGCTCAGTGTATAATTCTGTTTGATATTGTGCCTATAAAACAACTTGGGATGTTCAATTAATTAAAGATGCTGTATAAATGAAATTTGTTGTTGATGTAGGAAACTCAACCATTAGGATGCAGGAAAGGGATGAGGAATGTTGGATCAGCCACAGTCCTATTAAATGGTGGAGCAGGCTCAAGGGGCTAAACGACCTACTCCAGTTCCCATTTCTTATGGCCTTGTGGGACAGGTGCGAATGGAAGACTAAGGAAGTCAATGCACATCTCTGCCCAACTCACACAGCAACTGAAAGTGGCATGGCGGGGGCGGGGGCAGGGGCAGGGCACATATTAGACAGCTGATTGACTTACAATTTGGTAAAGAGGTTAAAGGGAAGCCCATTGGCCAAGATAGATTCAAGCTCAATGGTGCCCACCCAGTTACCACATGAAAGAGAGAATGGAGAAGTTCCATTGTTCTTAAAGAGTAGCTTGAATAAACTCAGTGGAGGCACCTACCGTTGGATCCTGCAAATCATAACGTTCCCAAAATCCATTTGCAATCTGAATTGAAGTAGTCTTCTAGCAAACAGCATCAGAAACTCTGCAATTAGTTACGAAGAGCAGGGATCCCAAAAGAAAAAAGGGGCTTGGCCATTCTTCTATCGAATTTAAGAGATTGGCACTCAACTGCATGCAAGTGCAAGGACAGGACCAGGCGGTGCTGAGGACGGCCTCCTCACCTTACTATCTAAATCGCTACATGAACAAAGGCTATTGGGCCTCACTGGAAGACGCACATTCAGGAGGGAGCCATAAAAGATTCTCCGAGTCGATTATCATTGGGACAGTCTACACTCTGAAAACAACCAGTGTACCTTTATTAATAGTGAGATAAAAGATTAGGAACACTAGTGAATTTTCTTGTCTCCATGATCCCAATATCCACTTGTAAGCAAAGAGTGCCTGATAACGAGATTAAGTGAAGGGGGTCTGATGTTGACAGGATGAATCAGGACGCAATTTGTTTCAAATCTAGCAAAAGTGTGGCAAACAAACTCACTTTTCTTGTTATTGAAGACTCCAAGGGATACTTTACTCTCAAGGTCCTTCAAAAGAATATCTTCCCTTTTGTTTCCTTTTTGCCAATAGTCCAGAGTAATCTCAGTTATCCTTTCTCCTCCTGCGTTACTGTTCATAGTGAGGAAAAAAAAATTAGGATTAACAGAATGGAAATCTGTAGGATATACACCCAAGTAAAGTCACAAGTGATACTGTCTGATTTTTATCAATGATGCATGATTCCCCCTCAACCTCCAACACAACCTTTAGCTAACCAACAATGTCACCCCATCATCATCATGGTGGGACATCAATGGCTTGGGCACAATGTTTAGGTAAAAATGTCAGTGCGAAATAAAGAGTGTTGCACTGTAGGAGATTCTGCCTTACTAAACCCAAGTCATTTATACCATTCCAGTTGCATGTAAAATGCACCATTGCACTATTTCAAAAAAGGGAAGCTATTCTTGACCAATACTGAACCCAAAAACAGCATCAATGAAATAGTTTTTCAGGTCATCTCACTGCAGTTGGTGGGAACTTGCTGAGTGGAAACTGGCTGGTGTATTTCTTACATTGGAACAGTAACTATACTTCAGATTAATTAACTTGGCAAAAGAACTCTGGGACATCCCGAGGTTATGAAAACCACTAAAAGGAATGCTTGTACTTTTGTAATCCCAAAGTAATAGTTCTCAAGATGTGGTTTGAACTAGCAACATTCTACGGTTAACACTGACCAGAAAGTGAATGGGAGTAGCCATACCAATACTGTGGCCACAACAGCAGATCAGAGGCTAAGAATCATGTAATTAGTAACTCACCTCCCGACTCCCCAAAGCCTGTCCACTTTCTACAAGGTACAAGTCAGGAACGAGATGGAATATTGTCCACTTGCAGCTCCAACAATACTCAATAAATTCCACACCACCAGGACAAAATGGCTTGCCTGCCTGGCACCCCATCCATCGCCTTTCACACTCACTCCCTCCACTACTGATGCACACTAAAATACATTTTTAAAAATTGTGTAATTTAATTCAATTCTTTTTTGACCATTCCATTTGCTTTGTCGATTGTTGCTCTAACATGACTGCACATGTTCGGCATGAAAATTACTTCTCCCAGATTACTTTCAACTTTGTCTGTAGCAATTTACACTCTGAACATGGTGTAAGTGCATCAGAAAAAACCTGCCCTAGACGTGCAACACTACTCATGCTTACCTGTATTAGAGTGCACTGATTTTATAACGCAACAGATTAAGTCAGTGACTGAGTGTGTCCACAGGGTCCACACAAAGTCATAGAATTCAGATCAATAAAGCTTGATTTACCTCAGGAAGATGAAAATGGCATTCCGGTACACCACGCCATCTATGTTATCGTAGTAGTCCAAGTAAGGCTTAATGGCATCAATAAGGCCTGCTTGCATTTTGTCCATTTCATCAAAAATGAACAAGGACCTGCCACACAAGGTAACATTACCACGAATCCATTTCTGTAGCAGCTCCTGTGGGAGCAAACATTTACTTTGATATAAAAAGATACATAGCTATAGAAGTGACATTCCTTTTTCACTGCTCTCCACCCCATTCACCCTTAGACTCAAATGATTTGTACTCTATTTCACAGCATCACTGGTGCGATGGCATATTGCCTCCAGTCAATTGATATTACAAGTACTGCCCAGGATAGCACAAGTAACTACCACTATTACAGTGACGTTTTAAAGACTGAGTACTGAAATGCAAGCAAAGATGGAGGCCAGTTTGCCCCATGTATTTGCATTTCTATTTGCTCCACATCACAACAATCTAATCTCGATTTCTTGCTCTTTCCCTGTATTCTTTAGTTCTTTCAAGTGTTTAATCTTTTCATGTTTGTTTGTGGAATGTGGGGACTGCTAGCGTTCAGCAGATGTTGTTGAGCATTTTCTTGAACTACTTCAATCTGTTGTAGGTACAACCACAGTGCTGTCAGGGAAGGAGTTCAGAATTTCAGAGTTGTGACCCAGTCACAGGGAAAGAACAATGATACACTTCCAAGTCAGGATGTTGTGTGGTGAGGAGGGGAACTTGCAGGTGGCGACAATCCAAAGGTTGAAATAATTCTTCTCCCAACATCACTCAAACTGAGGGCTACTTCTTGGGCTCCATTTTCATCCTCTCTAACTCCCACCTTAAGTGAGATTCAGTCATACAGAACATAGAACAGTACGGCACAGTACAGGCCCCTCGGCCCATGATGTTGTGCCGAACTTTTACCCTAAACCTAAGGTCTATCTAACCTCCACCCCAACCTTGTAATAGAACATAGGACATATAGCATCATTATCTGCTGCAATTGTATTGAAATATGGGGTATTTGGACTCTCAGAAATAGAACTAAAGCTCATCAATATCCTGATTAATTTTCAACTCTCCATAAAACTTAAAAGCCAAAATATACAAGGAAAGCTTAAATTTCCAAGACACCACTGTATTTAAACTAGCATAACACAACATCCAAAAGATAGCAAAAGTTTCTTTTCAATAAACGACACTTCATAAAAAGGAGTTCCTCTGGGTGGTGTCCTAGATCCAGGCATCTGCTTCATCAATGACATCTCCTCCATCATAAGGTCAGGAGTGGGGACCTTCGCTGAAAATTGTACAATGTTTAGTACCATTTGTGACTCCTCAGATATTGAAACATGCCACGAGTCTGCTATGCTTTGCTTAGCCTGATACAATATTCTCCACTTGCCTAGATGAGTGCAGTTGCAACAACTCTCAAGATGCTCAACATCCAGGACAAAGCAGCCTGTCGATTGGCACCCCATCCACCACCTTCAACATTCATTCCCTTTACCACAGATGCATAGAGGCAGCAGTGTGTACCATCCACAAGATGCAGAGCAGTAACACATGAAGGCCCCAGTGAAAGCATCTCTCAAACCCTTGCCCTTTACCAGCTAGAAGGACAAGGGCAACAGATGCACTCTCTCCAAGTCACACATATTATATTAATTTGGAACTATATAACTGTTTCTGTACTGTTGTGGATCAAAATCCTAGAACTCCTCTTGTAATAGCACCGAGTGACCCTACACCCCAAAGAGTGCAGTGGTTCAAATGGCTGCTCACCAACATCTTCTCCAGGGCAATTAGGAATGAGCAACTAGCCAGTGACACCCATTCCCTGAACAAAAAAAGAAAAATATATACATTACCTCCATTCTCTCTGCTGTCTCTATATTCTTTTTATAATATGGTGACCAGAAATGCAGGCAATTAGGGTGCAACTAAGATTCAGTTCAGGTTTAGTAAAGTATTTGGTCATGGTACATACTGCTGCCACAAGCTGCTGGTGGTGGATGGGGGGTTATCAGTGAAGTGAGCTGCTTTGTCCTGGAATGGTGCCTGCTAGTCTATTAAATGCAATTCTATCTGCTTCAGAAGACGACTGTGATGTGTTCCAAGCCTTTGCGTGAGGATTTTTATTAACAGTAATTGAGGTTCTCACTCCCAGACAAAGTAAGATCTCCTTAGGTGGAATAATGCTGGTGATTAAGGTCTCACTGTTTCCTGTCAAAGTCTAATTGCTGCCATTAGAATTACATTGAGTGACTCATCTTGCTAGGTTACATATTCATCAAGGAATCAATTTAATAATCTACAAACTGTTCCATAGGGCAATTGGCAAGTTAATAAGGATCAATCCAAGGATAATTCCACAAAGAACAGTGTCATGTTAACCAACGCTATATAACTAATAAAGCAATTTCATGCCATAAAGTGGGAAGATCAGAAAAGGTCGATTCATTCCATCACAGCGGTACTTTAGGTTTTGGAAGAATTGAGTAATTTGCTCAGTGGGGCACTCAGTCAACCACATTAACATGGTGCCTGAAGAACAGCAGGTTTCTTCCCATTAAATGGCACTAGTGAACTAGCTGGGTTTTATGTGAAGCTATCAGCTTGACAGTCACTTTTACTGATCTAAGCTATTCAGTTCCAGATCTCTTAAATACTGAAGTCAAATTCTGAAAGCAGCCATGGAAAGACCTGAAGATTTGTTTCTCAGACTCGCTAAGTACCTGGAGGGGGGAATACTGCAGGGTTATAGAAGAGATGATGACAGTGTGGTGATGTCAGTGGATAATTAATCCAGAGGCGCAGATTAATGCTCTGGGGATATGGTTCTAAATCCCACCACATTAGCTGGAGCTAACAGCCAGCATAGGCAACAGTGACCATAAATTTATTGATTATTGTAAAAACTGAACTGGTTCACTAATATCTTAAAGGAAAGGAAATTCATCATCTTTAGTTGATCTGCTCTGTGTGACTCCAGATCCACAGTAATGGGTGACTCTTAATTGCCATCGGAAATGGCCGAACAAGTCACTCAGCTCAAAAGCACTTAGGGACGGCCAACAACAGCTGGACTCACCATCCCACGAACAATTTATAAAAGAAAGGAAAGAGGAGAATAGGACTGATCGGATAGTAAAGGAGCTGCCACAGACAGAATGGGCCAAGTAACATCCTTCTGTGCATTTTATGATTTTATAATGTTAATGAACACTATTCTTTTCAACATGACTATGACTCACTTTACAGCATCTCACTAGATCTTCTTGAGCTGTGCAGCTATTACTCTTACAACACTAATCCACAGTTGGTGCCTCTGGGTCATGTAATGTTGGCACAGTACTTTGCTTTTCATTCATTCTCATCACATGATTAATGTAACTATTACATCACACATTAATTGTATGTTGCACAATATAATAAATTATTAAATACATGGGAATGATTTTCTAGCATCAATTTAACCTCAAGAGTTCAGGCGAGGTTTATTCATTTATTTCATTTTCATTTATTCAAAATATGGCATTACCTGAACCCCACAATTCGGTTACAACAAGAACTCCTTGCCGAGTGTGCATCTGGAACCCTTCCAATCCTTTAATGAAAATTTAGCTTGTAACTCTCCCTAACTTAACATCCTGGGGTGACCCTTGAGCAGAAACCTAACTGGACCAGCCATTTAAATACTGTAGATACAAGAGCATGTCAGAGGCTTAGAATTCTCATCAGGAGTAACTCACCTCCTGACTCCCCAAAGCCTGTCCACCATCTACAAGGAGTCTGACAGAATAGTCTCTACTTGTATAGATGGTGCAGCGTCAATAACACTTAAAAAAAACACTTAACATTACCAAGGATAATGCAGTCCATTTGACTGGCACCCAATCCTCCACCACTGATGCACAGTAGCAGCAAAGTGTACCAACTACAAGATGCACTACAGCAACTTGCCAAGGTTCCTTCAACAGCATCTTCCAAACTTGCAACCTGTAAATTTAGGAATGATAAGGGCAGCAGGTGCATAGAACACCATCTGCAAATACCCCTCCAGGACACTCACCACCCTGACTTGTAAACTATATTAGCATTTCTTCAAAACCCTGAATCTCACCCACGGCAAGGGCACCTAAACTATACAATCTGTTGCGTTTCAACAAAGCGACTCATCATGATCTTTTCAGAGGCAGTTAGAAATAGGCAGTAAATGTTGGTCCTCCCAGTGATGGCCAAATCCCTTAAATGAATTGCTATCTGTTAGTTTCAACATAACCCCAGTACTTATTTCACTTCTGTTAATGCTTCAACTATAAACAATACATAACTTTATAATATTCAATGGTACAAGTACAGTTAAGTGAAGATTTGCTCACGGACCTAGTAATGGGGAACGAGCCAGAGCAGATAAGAGTAGTAGTAGTCTGGGAAGATATAGACAACGAGATCATTACATAATACACTAAGATAATGGAGAGAAGCATGTAAGTGTGACGAAAATAGATTGAATAAAAGCTGATATCGAGAACCTGTGGATAAAACAATTTTGACAAACAGTGACAAAGAACAAAAATGGAAACCATGTAAAACGCAGTTCAGAGTGCATGAAAATACATTCTGCTAAAGGAACAAACTAAACACCAGTTTTATCAAACTGAAATATTACCTTGTATTGGCTGAGATATTCAGGATGAGGGAAGTGCAAAGTGGAGACAAACTGATGAACATAGTTACTCTCCAGTCCATTTCTATAAATGTTCTCTGCGATTATTTTACTAATTAGATTTTTGCCTGTCCCAGTCCAGCCATGCAGTGACAGAGTTAGGGGCTTTTTGGGGTTTGGATTCTTCAAGAAACCTTTGACTGCCTTCAAGACAACTTGCTTGGCAACATGTTGTCCAAACAGTTTGTTTTCCAAATCCATCTTCAACCCTGGTTACGCAAAAAAGTTCAGATCAGTGCACAAATAAATGTTTCCTGTTAATTTCACTATCGTTATTCATACTTAAACTGGTAAAATATATTGTAAGAACAGAAACGCGCAGCACTGAAGAAGGTCAGTCGGCCCATCATCCCAGAACCGGTTTTTTGAAAAAGCTGTTTCATTCTCTTGGTCTTTTCCTCATCGACTTGCATTTTTTTCTGGTTCAAGTAATTAATAATAGCCTCTTTGAATGTCACAATTGACATTACTTCCACTCCTTTCAGGCAGCATATTCAAGATCATTAATCAAATGAAAGCAGAATCAATGGACTCAAAATGTTAACTCTGTTCCTCTATCCATAGATGCCGTCGGACCTGCTGAGGTCCTTCCTTTGGCCTGCTGTGTTCATCCAGCTCTACACCTTGTTATCTCGGATTCTCCAGCATCTGCAGTTCCTATTATCTCTGAGGTCTTCTGGTACTTCGTTTTTATTCCAGATCATAACTTGTGGGTTCAAAATAATCCTCACCGTTTCATACTACTTCTGCAAATTGCCTTAAATCAACATCCTCCAGTTACTATTTTTCCTGCCAGTGGCAATAGATTCTCTCTTTGCGCCATATTAAAGCCCCTCAATTCTATGCACAAAGGCCATAAGATCATAGGACAGAGTGGCATCAGGGCAGAAGGAGGCCATTCTGCCCATTGAGTCTAGACCACCATTCAATGAGATCATGGTTGATCTGTTAATCCTCAACTCAGTCATACGGCATGGAAGCAGACCCTTTGGTCCAACCCATCCGTACCGACCATAATCCCAAACTAAGCTAGTCCCACCTGCCTGCACTTGACCCATATCCCTCCAAACATTTCTTATTCATGTATTTATCCAAATGTCTTTTAAACGTTGTAACTGTACCTGCATGCACCATTTCCTCTGGATGTTCATTCCACACGTGAACCACTGTGTAAAAAAAATGCCCTTCGTGTCTTTTTAAGATTTCTTTGCTGCCTTTTCCCCATGAACCTCAATTCCCTTACTGATTCGTATATCTGGTGTCCCAGCCTCGACAGCCCTCTGTGGCAAAGAACATGATAGATTCACTAGCCTCAAGAGAAATTCCTCTCATCTCTGTCTTAAATTGATGACTCCTTACTCTGAGATTATGACAACTAATTCTAGACTGTCCCACAAGGTGAAACAACCTTGCCACATCTACCCTGTCAAGACCTCTCAGAATGACTCTTTTATGAGTCAATAAGATCACCTCTCATTCTTCTGAACTCTTAACGAGTACAGGTACAACCTACTCAAGTGTTCCCTCATAAGAAAATCCCTCTACACCTAGGAACAATTGAGAGATCTTTCTCTGGATTGCCCCAATGTCATGACTTCCGAAATAAAAGCAAAATACTGCCAATGCTGGAAAATTAAATAAAAACAAAGTGCTGGAGAAATTCAGCAGATCTGAAAGCATCTGCAGAGAAAGAAAGGCCAAGTTAATAACCCCCAACCCACAGCCTGGACATTAACCAATCGTAGTCCCAGCCCCAGCCAAACCTAACTCTCAGTCTGGATACTAAACTCCCCAACCACAACTTCAGGGTGATCTTTCCCACCCTAAGGCCTCCGTCTTGCACCAACCTGGATGATAATCCACTTACTTCCCATCCCGCTGCCTAGGCAGTAGACTGTGTAGACTGGATTTATTCCTTTATTTCTCCCCAACTTGACGCTGGACACTAACCACCCCACTTTACTCTACTTTACCCTCAGCTCGGAAAATAGTACCTGCAGGCTGGGCCCGGTCCCTTCCACACCACCCTCGGGCTGGGCCCCGTCCCTCCCAGACCCTCAGAGGGGGGTGGGGAGGGTAGGGTCCAGGAGAGGGGTTGGTGGGGGGGGGGCTGGCGCCGGGAGTAGGGGGAGGTGGGCGCCGAGAGAGTTTGGGGGGTGGGCCGCCGGGACCGGGACCGGGAGCGGGGAGGGGGGAGCGCCGGGAGAAGGGGGTGGTGGCGGTTACCTGTGAAGTTGAGCTCCACCCACCGGGCCTCACAGCACTCCTGGAACCTGCAGTACAACGTGGGGAAGGTGCTGAGGAGTCCGGTCAGGGCGGTGGCCACCCCGACAGCAATACCCATACTGATGGGCTCCACAGCCGCCGCGAAAGGCCCAGACAGCAGCAAAAGGACAAACACGGCCCTAGACGCCAGCTTCATCCTTCCCTCCAACCCGGCCACTGGCCGCCAACGGCTGCCAGATACCCGCCAACCTCACATCCGCCCCGCTGGCCAATCAGCCTCCCGCCCCGCTCAAGCGACGGGTGCCATCTTTGTGCGGGGCGAGGGTTTGCAACCCTCCCAATTGTATCTGTAGTCACTCACGTTCCTCCACTATCATAATAAAACCTTTATTAAAACAAAATCCTGATCAGAAAATGGGCACAGGTGATTGGCAGCATAATTCCATAGGAACTTTCAAAAGGGAATCAAAAATCTTTCAAAAGGGCATAGATTTAAATTGATAGATTAAATTTAAGCCCTCATTTTCTGAAGAAGGGTCTGAGTCCGAAACGTCAGCTTTCCGGCTTCTCTGATGCTGCTTGGCCAGCTGTGTTCATCCAGCTCTACACCTTGTTATCACAGATTTGCAAAAGAGGCAAGTTTTAATGGTCTGAAGCAAGAACTTTCAAAAGTTGATTGGAACAGACTGTTCACAGGTAAAGGAACAACTGACAAGTGGGAGGCTTTCAAATGTGTTCAACAGTTCAGATGCATTATGTTCCTCTTAGAGTGAAGGGTAAGGAATTGAATCGAATCATTTATTGTCACGTATTCAATGTAGAAATATAGAAAAAGTGTGTACCTCCATCATACATACATGGCGCGATTCACATTAACTTAGAATTTTTCGAAGAAAAAAAACTTGAGAGTTCAACTTTTCTTTCCACTGCCACAATCCCACTCAGGGCTTTCCAGCCCTTACCATGCCTCAGCAGAGTCCCGCTCCGGGCTTTCCAGCCCTCGCCAGAGTCCCAGGTTGGTAAGATCAGGGAACTATGGATGAATAACGATATTGGGCTTCTAGTCAAGAATAAAAAAACGAATTATATATTAGATTTAGACAACTGGGATCAAATTAATCAAATTGAAAAGTATAAAGAGTGTAGGGAAATTCTAAAGAGGGAGATCAGGAAGGCAACGGTGGGTTATGAGTTAGCCTTGGCAGATAAAGTTAAGAATAATCCAGAGATTCTACCAGTACGTTAAGAGCAAAGGAGCAACTAGAGAGACAGGGCCTGTTAAAGATCAATAAGTTCAGCTTTGTGTTGAACCACAGGGGATGGGAGAGGTCATAAATGAATACTTCACATCCGTTTTTAACGTGGAGAAAGAAAGAAATGGAGGCTAGAGAACGCAGGAAAATAACTCAATGTTTTGAAAACAGTTCACACTGCAGAAGAGGAAGTCTTAGAAAACATGAAGGCAGATAAATCTCCGGGACCTGATCAAGTGTATCCCAGGAGGTTGTGGGAAGTTAGGGAGGAAATTGCAGGGCACCTAGCAGAAATATTTACGTCATCTAAACCACAGATGAGGTGCTGGAGGGTGGCTAATGTTGTGCCTTTATTTAAGAAAGACTATGAGGAGAAGCCTGGAACTATCGACCTATGAGTCTGACATCGGTGACGGGTAAGTTTTTAGAGGTGATACTGTGAGATAGGATTTACACACATTTAGAGTGGCAAGGAATAATTAGGGATAGTCAACATGGTTTTTTTGCGAGGGAAATTGTGCCTCACAAACTTGAGTTTTTTGAGCGAGTAAGTAAAAAGATTGATGAGGGCAGAACAGTAGATGTTGGTTACTCGGACTTTAGTAAAGCCTTTGATAAAGTTTCGCATGGTAGTCTAATTGGTAAAGTTAGATCACATGGGATTCAGTGTGAGCTAGCAAATTGGATACAAAAATTGGCTTTGTGGTAGGAAACAGAAGGTGGTTGTGAAGAGTTATTTTTGCGAACTAGATGCCTGTGGACCAGCAGTGTTCCACAGGGACGGGTACTAGGTCCACTTTGGTTTATCATTTACTAACATGTTTTGGATGAGAATATAGGAGGCATGGTTTGTAAGTTTGTAGATGATACCAAAATTGATGGTATAGTGGACAGTGAAGAAGGTTATCTAAGATTACAAAGAGATCTTGATCAATTGGATCAATGGGCTGAGCAGTGGCAATTAGAGTTTAATTTGAATAAATACAAGACATTGTGTTTTGGTAAAACAAACAAGGACAGGACTTATGCAATTAATCATAGGGCCCTGGGTAGTGTTGTAAAACAGAGATCTGAGGGATCAGGTACATAATTCTTTGAAATTTGTATCACAGGTAGACAGGCTGATTAAGCAGACATTTAGCATGCTTTCCTTCATTGCTCAGACCTTTTGAGTATAGGAAGGGACATCATGTTGAGGTTGTATAGAACGTTGTGGGGAGGCTTCTTTTGGAGTACTGTGTGCAGTTCTGGTCATCCTGTTATAGGAAGGATACCATTAAACTGGAGAGGGTTCAGAGAAGATTTGCCAGGATGTTGCTGGGAATAGAGGGTTTGAGTTTTAAAAAAAAAGTAGACTGGGACCTTTTCCACTGGAATGTAGGCAGTTGAGGGAATGACCTTACAGATGTTTGTAAGATCATGTGGGGCAGAGATAAGGTGAAAAGCAAAGGTCTTTTCCCTAAGGTGGGGTTGTTCAAAACTAGGGGGCACTTTTTAAGGTGAGAGGAAAAAGATTTAAAAAGGATATGAGGGGCAATTTTCTTTTACACAGATTGGTTAGTGTGTGGAATGAACTGCCAGATTAAGTGGTAGATACAGGCAGAGTTACAGCATTTATAAGACATTTGCATAAATACACAAGTAGGAAGCTTTGGAGGGATATGGGCTGAATGAAGGCAGGTGGACTAGTTTCGTTTGGGAACATGATTAGCATGGACTAGTTGGATTGAAGGGCCTGTTTCCATGCTATATGACTGTAAGCAAGGGTGGTAAATGTGGGGGAAAAAAAAAGTTTCAGGCTGCTAGTAGATAGTGTATGGAATGCACTGTCTGGAAGTGTGATGGAGCAGGTTGAGATGAGGCATTCAAGAGAACATTGGATGACTATTCAGATAAAAATAACATGCAAGGGTATGGGGTAAAAGTGAGGTTGGCACTAGATATGCCAAGGTGTCATTAATGATGCTCATTTCAAGAGCTGGTGTAGGCACTATGACCCAAATGGCCAGCCCCTCCCTACTTAGACTCTGAATTGAATAAGTCCTCTAAATTTTCCCTCATTAACTTTGTAGTTATTCATTGCCTTTTTAAAATACATATTCTGTCCATTCTGCCATTCAACTGTGTTATATGCTTTTTTCCCCCCTTAAGTTTGAAATTGTCTTTCAAAAAAAAATTAAAGTTAATTACAGATGACAGGTCCTCCCCTCAGAATGTTTCTCATTGCAATGTGTCTGTTCTGAACTATCCCATTAAATGTCTGTTACTACATCTCTATTGTTCCACCCTTTAATAGAATCTGGCAGTTAATTTTAAACAGCAGAGGTAAGGGAGATGTGGGAGTTGGTATGTGGCATCATGGTAATGTCACTGGATTTGAAATCCTGAGGATTTGGCTAATGTCTGGTTGGAGGGAGTGGAGAATCATGGTTTAAAAGCTAGCTTCAATGATGGCAACTGTCACTTTCTGGTATAAAAATCCTATCTGGTTCACTCAACCATCCCAACCTGGTCTGGTCTAAAAGTGATTCCACGTATAACAACATGGTTCGTTCTTAACTGCTACGGTCTGACAATTCAAAGGCGAGTGAGAAGTACGAGGGGTGGAGATTAAGGGCAGCACTGCTGCCTCACAGCACCAGGGACCCAGGTTCGATTCTAGCCTCGGGCGACTGTCCGTGTAGAGTCATAGAGCACGGAAACAGACCCTTCGGTCCAACCAGTCCATTACGAACATAAAGCCAAACTAAACTAGTCCCACCTGCCTGCTCTTGGCCCATATCCCTCCAAACCTTTCCTATTCATGTACTTATCCAAAATGTCTTTTAAACATGGTAATTTTACCCACATCCACCACTTCCTCAGGAAGTTCATTCCACATGCAAACCACTCTCTGCATAAAAAAAATTACCCATCATGTCTTTTTTAAATTTCTCCCTCTCACCTTAAAAATGTGCCCATTAGTCTCAAAAACCCCCATCCTTGGGAAAAGACAACAGCCATTCACTATCTATACCCCTCATTATTTTATAAACTTCGATCAGGTCAGGTTTATATGTTCTCCATGTATAACACTGGTTTCCTTTTGGTGTTCCAGTTTCCGCCCACAGTCCAAAGATGTGTAGATTAGGTGGATTAGGCATGGGAAATGCAGGGTTACTGGGATAGGGTAGGGGGACAGGTCTGGGTGGGATGCCCTTCCGAGGGGTGGTGTGAACTTGATAGGCTGAATGGCCTGCTTCCACCCCGTAGGGATACTACGGCAACAAACTGAAGAGATAAATAGAAAAGCTACAGGATTTTGGGGCTAGAGTAGCAGAAGAGTGGAATTAATTCATTAGCCCGACCAAGAAGTAAGCACGGGCCAAATGGGCTCCTTCTGTGCTATCTCATTCTGTAGAGGATGGTTACCTGGGCAGCTAGTTTGCAATACAGAGCGACACCAGCAGCATGGGATCAATTCCCACACCAGTTGAGGTTACAGTGAAGGACTAAACAAAGAACTGCAGATGCTGGAAATCAGAAATTGCTGGAAAGAATCAGCTCTGGCAGCATCTGAGGAGAGAAAGCAGAGTTAGCATTTCAGGTCCAGTGACCCCCAACTTCAGAACTCATTGCAGCTAGCAAAAGGGAGTGGGGAGGAATAAAGGATAGGTGGAGACGTAGACCACCGAAAAGGAACAACAGCTGGACAAAGGAATGCGTAAAGGGCAGCCTGGGAGAATCACGAGCTGCTAATGAGGACCGTGACAATGGGCTGTTTGTGGTAGCCTTGTGATGACAAGGCCTGGGTTGTGGTAAGGACATTGAAGGTGGTGCCTCAGGCCCTAAAATTACTCAAGTCGATAGAGTCCTGAAGGCTGCAGGGTCCCCAAGCAGAAAATGAAATGCTGTTCTTCCAGCTTGTGCTGAAGTACTGCAGCAAGCCAGGGAACACGGCAGCGTGGTAAAGTGACAGGCAACTGGAAGCTCAGGATCATTTTTACAGACATAATGTACGTGTCCGCAAAGCAGTCACCCAGTCTGTGTTTTGTTTCCCCAGTGTAGAGGAGGCCATATTGAGACCAGCAATTTCTGTTTTTGTTTACAATGAAGGACTCTTGTTCTCAACTTCTCCTCTCAACTGAGGCACAGTGACCCTCAGGTTAAACCACCACCAGTTGTCTCTCTCTAATAAGAGAGCAGCCCGTGGTTTGGTAGGACTGTGGTGACCTTTACCTTGTATCATTCTACATATGATTATGAACTATTCCCTGGATAACATAACCCCCCTCAACGTGTGAAACCTGAGAGAATGGAAAATTGAAAAATGAAAAATGCATTTTCCAACCCCTAAATCTTTCATTAACTGGTGCTCAGCCCGAACGAAGGCCCGACCAGGACATCGTGATACATTTCTTTCCTCTCCGACAAGAGGTACCTTTTGGGGAACAAAACCTGCCACCCTTTCCCAGTCTCAACCTTCCATGTTTGACTGTTTAACCTAGTTAATATAAATATTACAAGACCAACCATGCCTTCATCCAGAGAAGAAATTTATATTTAAAGGGAAAATTAGATTATGTTCCTAGTCTGTCATTTATTGAGGCTAAAACAGGAGAAACACTCCACAATAATTAGAGATATTTCTAGAATGCAGATAAGGTTACAAAATATTTTCATTTTATTTGAGCTTGAAATATAAGTATTACATGGATGATTCATCCATCCCACCTTGTACTTCTGTAATTTATTTTCACCCCAGCATAAATTAGAATTTATCAATACTGGTTTGCCGCACATAAGCAGAATATTTGACCTTTTCATATTAGCTCCTTGATGGAGGAATCAAAAAGAATCCAGTAGCTTCTTCTCACCCCTTGGCTCTGTATTTTCTTCTGCTTGAAATACTTACATTTTTCTTCAAATATGTACCAGTTTCTGCATGACTACATAGAAACTATGAACAAGAGGAAGCCATTTGAACCTGCTTCACCATTCAATATCAGAAGTCACATGACACCAGGTTATAGTCCAAGATTTATTTAAAATCACAGGCTTTTGAAGCACTGCCCCCTCACCTGATGGAGTGGCGCTTTGAAAACTTGTGATTTTTAAACAAATTTGATGGATGATAACCTGGTGTCATGTGATTTTTGACTTTGCCCCCTCTAGTCAAACACTGGCATCTCCACAACATGGCCATTCAACATGATCACGGCTAATCCTCTATTTCAACGCCATACTTTCTCTTCATACTCCTTGACGCATTTAGTATTTGAAAAAAAATGTAAATCTTTCCTCAATATACTCAAGTGACAGCCTCCACAGATTTCTGTGGTGGCGAATTCCACAGGTTGACCAGTATCCCCATGTGAAGAAATGGTTCCTCATCTTGACCTAAATGACTAACCCTCTTGAGACCGTGACCCCTGGTTCTACAATCCCAACCAGGAGAAACATCTTCCCTGGTTTAGTCTGTCCAGCCTGGTTATTTTATACATTTTAATCAGATTCCCTCTCATTCTTCTAAACTCTAGTAAATGCAGGCCCAATCAAACCAATCTTTCACAGGACAGTCCCATCATTCACATTATCAGCCTAGCAAACCTTGCCCACACTCCATCTATGGCTAGTATATCCTCTCTTAGGTAGGGAGAACAAAACCGCACAATACTCCATGTGCAGTCTTACCAAGGCTCTGTGTAACTCATCCTCTTGCAAGAAATAGCCCATGCCTTTTTAAATACTTCGTGCATCTGCCTGTTTATTTTGCAAAGTATCCCATGTTCCAAAAATCAAGAGAAAAGGAAAAGGAACTTCTAAATCTTTCTCCTCTACCTTCATAATAATTTTAAAATTGATTAACATTACTCACTGCTTCCCTAAAGCAAATTATACCAAAAAGAAGCACAATCTGAAAGTAGGGATAACAAGCATGGGGCTGGATGAACACAGCAGGTCGAGCAGGAAAACTTGACGTTTCGGGCCTAAACCCTTCATCAGAAAAGGGTTTAAGCCCGAAACGTCAAGTTTTCCTGCTCCTATGATGCTGCTTGACCTGC
>JAHRHZ010000036.1:2150241-2160443 GCA_024137785.1 Ginglymostoma cirratum
GCAGGTCAAGCAGCATCATAGGAGCAGGAAAACTTGACGTTTCGGGCTTAAACCCTTTTCTGATGAAGGGTTTAGGCCCGAAACGTCAAGTTTTCCTGCTCGACCTGCTGTGTTCATCCAGCCCCATGCTTGTTATCTCGGATTCTCCAGCATCTGCAGTACCTTTTATCTCTGATACAATCTGAAAGTACTTGGGGATCATGATAAATAGGGAAACAATTCCTGAATGAGTTATAAAATGCAACAAATAAAACTCAGAGCAGCCAGAATAGCACTGCATTGCTGTTCAACTTCAAAAATAAAACTTGAGTTAATAATTTCATAAATGTCAAAGTTATAAAAAAAGTACCTAACAATGGTAAAGCCAAAAGCAAGTGTTACTCGTTTTGAAATATAAATCAAAGAAAAAGTGTTTACATACAGACCAAGATTGTCTTTAAAAAACAACTTTAGGTTAGTCCAATAAGCTTCCCACATTACATGTAATGTGTCAGATCAAGTGTTCCCATTTACATGGTGATAAGAAGTGTGCAAACATGAACTTTCCTCCAAAAAGCAGTGGATTTTCCATTCCCTGTACCTGTTTATTTCAGTGTCATCATTCCGCATCCCAATTAAACACATTTTAGTGAAATTAGGCCACAACTAATTTGTTGCAGAAACGCGCAAATTATTTAAATAGTGATCATTGGAAGAAGATTCACTCTCTCCTTGGAACTATTTCCCATCATTCAATTGTAATTTGAACAAATTCATTAGTGCAAAATTGCTGTGGACTCAAAGCCACTGGAATCTAGACTACGGTTGCCAAAATTCATTTCAGAATATAAGCTAAAAGACAGTGGCCACAACAATTACAAATGCAAAAGCGAGCCAGATGGACAGGGAGAGACAGAACAAGAAAAGTACATTGAGAGACAGACACATGGGGAGAAAGACAGAATTTATCCCATTGCTATGCACTACATTTAGGGGGAGGCGATGGCCTAGTGGTATTATCGCAGGACTGTTAATCCAGAGACCAGACAACATTCTGGGGACCTGGTTCCAATCCTGCCACGGCAGATGGCAGAATTTGAATTCAGTAAATATCTGGAAATAAAGAAAGAAAGAATCTAATGGCGACTGTGAATCTATGGTCGCTTGTCAGAAAAACCCATCTGGTTCACTAATGCCCTTTAGGGAAGGAAACTGCCATCCTGACCTACATGTGACTCCAGACCCACAGCAAAGTGGTTGACTCAGCTGCCCTCTGGGCAATTAGGGATGGGCAATAAATGCTGCCTAGCTAGTGACGCCCTCATCCTGTGAATGAGGAAAGAAAAAAAATTAGACTTGAGATTCAACTGTGAAAGACAAGCGCATTGGGGCAATGCACAGAAATGGTTCCTAAAAGTCTGAATAAAACATCATTCCCATACAACATTAAAACATGACCATCGCTTAGCTGTTATTTGCTGAATATCTCTGTGCTCAGTCTGTTCCACAGTATAGCACAGTTAACTATTAAAGTATCTTTTCAAAAGAATTACACACAGTTTCAGTGCATGATCAGAGAGCATATGTGAGTTTTCGTTGCAGACTTGGCATGTTGCTATAATTATAATTTTCACTTCCTCTTAAGTACTTAAAATACAGGCTAGTTTTTGGCTAGCAACCCTGAAGTTTCATTCAATCAAATGTCAAGTGCAAAGGCTCACCGTTTATACAAATAGATGAAAATGCACAAATAACTGGCTTCAATTTTGTGGTCTTATTTGTCACAGAGACAGAACGTTTCACACACAAAACATTCAAAACTTCAGAAACCTCCAGGATCAAGTCTTTCATTTATGTAAACATTAAAAAAGTGTTCAGCCTGGAATTCTCCAAATAAAAAGGGATTCCATCGTTACTGTTCTTCACCATGATGCATCATAGGGATTTTTAAAAAACGGAGTATTCTACAATTCTGAATTTGCTGTTGTCCAATAATTCACCTTTGCAGCCACAGTTTTGCAGCCCTTGACTGAAAAGATTCTTTGGTCCTTTGGAAAGTATACCATCTCTTCCGCCACTTTGGTGGCCACTTGGTCAACATCTTCAAAATGCATCGAGTACAATTCAGCTTTTGCACACAACACAACGTGCTTGTACTCCAGTGGCAGAAAAGGAACAAAATAATCTATTACGTTTTTGTCAATGAGGTGGGTGTGCCAGAATCCACCTGTAGAAAGATAAAGCAAAGCAAAGCAAAAACATGAATCTCAGTCACATTTGTAAAATGCATAGGTGCTCAGATTCCTTTTATCATAAAACTTGTTTTTAAAATCCAGGATAATGCCAAGTTAAACAATGTTAGAACCACAGAATCCCCGCTGTGTGGAAGCAGGCCATTCAGCCCATCGAGTCCACATGTGCAGCGACTTTTTTTAAAAAAAGAATTCATCCAGCATCTTTCATCAGATGCCCAAAGAACTATACCGCCAATGAACTTTTTTTTTTAAATTAAGTGTGGACACTTGTAAATCCAACAACCAATTTGAGCACAGCAAGCTCCCATGAACGTGATAATTACACTGCCACCTCTTTTTACTGATACTGCTGCAGGAATAAATATTACCCGATACCTGCTTTTCTTTGAAATAAAGACACTAGGACCTTTAACTTTCACCCACGGGAGCAGACTGGACCAGTATTTCACAACTCACCTATATAACGGCATCTCTGGCAATGCTTCTCTCCCCGAGTATTGCACTGGGAGAATCAATTTGAAAAATCTCTATCTCTTGACTCACCAATGAATATGCTACCTGCCAACGGACAGTTGGTAGCAAATGGCAAATATACACAAGTGAAACATTGATTAAAAATTGTCAAGTATTGAAAATCATGCCATTCACATTCAATTGATGTCCTCTGGGTTTTTAACCCTTCCACCAATGGGAACAGCTTCCCTCTAAGTAGTCTGACTCAATCCCTCCAGACTTGAACACTTATGAACCTTCTCTATGTAGTAGTCCCAGTTTCTCAAAATAAAAAACCCAAATTAAATCCTGAAATCTTTCTTGTAAATCTGTTTGTCTCCCTTTTTAAAGCCTTCCCATCTTTTTTCAAGTGCGATGACTAGAACCGGATACAATACTCATTTGAGGCCACATCAGTGAAGCTCAGCTTGGCCATTATAGTATTTCTCAGCATTTTCTAGATTTGCAATTTATTTATTCACTGGGGTCCACTAACCTCAGTGTTTAACAGTCTGCTCAATTTGCAACTATAAATAGAACAAGGGACCTCGAGCAACTCGAGCTCTTATTGTATAACTCAGGAGACTGTTCGGTTCGTATCTATGTCATGTCTTCAAAACTATCCAGTCCTGCTCTTTCCCCATAGCCCTCAAAAGTATACATCCATTATTTTTGTGAAAATCGTTTGAAAAGAAGATAAAGCAGGTTTATAGGTAAAGGGTGAAGCCTAAATAAGTCATTCAATCAGGCAGGATGTTCAAGCATTCGAGTGTTTTTAAGATTTCAGAAATGGACAAAATTTTAAATCTTCAGTTGGGTAGATAAGTATATTTAAACCTGGAAACCTAGTATTCAGACCTTTCATTCACATTATGAGAGATGGCTTTTTGCTTTTATATTCAGAAAAGAGAAATATGGAAAGGCAGCACTAGAATTTGGATCAACTGGAGAGAATCATGAGTCACTGGAAGATTTAATTGGAGGGAAATACTGCAGTTCCATCACAGCCTGGAGATGGAACCATTTCCACTGAAGCTCAACACTGAAAATAATTTCAAAAAGGGGCACTGCTGGGTTGATGATTCAGCAATATACTTTGTCTCCATGATGCTAAGTTACTATCTGCCCTCCATAACATGTAAGGGCAAAAGCAGACTATTTGCCTCATTTAGTCTGCTGTGTCGTTCAATGAGATCATGCTGATTTGATAATCCTCAACTTCACTTTACTGCCTTATCCGCCATAACTCTGATCCCCTTAAAGATTAGGGATCTGTCCACATGAGCCTGCAGTACGCTTAAAAATACAGCCTTGACAGCTCTTTGTAGTAAAGAATTCCATAGATTCACTACCCTCAGGAAAAAACCTCATCCGTCTTAAATGGGGTTCTCCATTCATCCCCTTCCATTCCCAGTTCAAATAAATGCTGAACCAAGACTTACTCTTTTTGTTGTTGTAGACTTCTAAGGACAGACTATTCTCCAAGTCTGTCCTTTGAATATCTTCCCTTTTCATCCCACGCTGCCAGAAATCTAGCACAACATCATTTATCTTTTCACCACCGGCATTGCTATTCACAAAGAAAGCAGAGACAAATTACTTTACCTCAGTTCGTTTCCATTAACGTTAATTTCAGGAGTCATGAATGTGCAGGTGCCAGTGGTGGACTGGGGTGGACAAGATCAGAAGTCACATGACACCAGGTTATAGTCCAACAGCGTTCACCTGACGAAGGAGCAGCGCTCCGAAAGCTTATGATTTCAATTAAACCTGCTGGGCTATAACCTGGAGACATGAGACTTCTGACATCGTTTCAGGAGTATCAGCAAGAGTAAAAGATTTTAAGTGATTGGCAGAAGAACTAGAGGAGAAATGGTGGGGTTTCTTCAATACATCAGCCATAGCTCAGATAGTCAACATTCAAACTCAGACAAGAGTTTATCAGTTCAAGTCCTACTTCATGAACTTAGCAGGAAACTTAAGGTCAACAGTCTCAGAGGATCAGTCTTTCCCATGACATGTTGAACTGATTGCCCTCAAGAAGAGTTTGCTGTGCGTGATGTAACACTGACCCGGTGTTCTATTTTTGTGTTCTTGATTGAGGGATATTGTTACCAAAGATAACTCCTGCATCATTATTTGAAATATTGCCACGGGATCTTTTACATCTACTTCAAAGGCCAGATAGGCCCTCAATTTAATGCCCATCCAAAAGATGATATTGGAGCATCAGACTTGATGTTAGTGTTGAAGTCGGTATATAAATGCAAGTTGCTGCTGTTAGAAATCCTTCCTGATTTTCATTTCCTTGGGAGAGATGTATAATAGGCAGCTGATCTGATGTTTCCCACATTATGCTATTGCTCAAAGTCAGCATTATTTTCCCAGTGAACCCCACCACTCTAACAATTCAGGCATGTCCATATATCGTCCCCTACAAGAGATCCTGAATGGTCTTAATAGGGGTGAACCTGGGAAGGATGTATCCCTTTGAACTAAGGGACATGCTTTTAAAATTAGGAGTTGCCCTTTCAGGACATAGATGAGGGGAACTTTTTGTCCCCCTTAGTTTCAAAGATCACATAACGCTCTGTCTGTATCAGAAGGCGGCAGAGGTAGGGTCATTAAATAGTTGACGATAGAGGGGGATCGATTCCTGTCAAACAGGAGAATCACATGTTACTGTGGTAGCTGGCAATGTGGAATTTGAAATGCTAATAGATTAGTCATGATCTTCTCAATTTGAGGTGCCAAATGGTTTATTTATGCTCCTGTTTTGTCTGTTCAGACATATGTGCAGGGTAAAGAATAGAAAGAGGTAAGCTCACTGGCTGCGTCACATGGGACGCATCCATCAGGCAACTCTAATCCATTTCCTGATTGCTGTGCATGATGCTAAGGAATTGAGGGGCGTGCTGCCTGGCCTGGCTCTCCGACACAGGAGAAAGAAAAAAAAGCCACTGTGCAACATAAAAGTGCAACATACCCAAAGACCAGATCATACTTGCCTCAGGAAGATGAACATCGCCTTTCGATAAACCACTCCATCAAGGTGGCTGTAGTATTCCAAAAATGGTTTAATGGAATCGATGAGCTCTGGGTTCATTTTGTCCATCTCATCAAAAATAAACAGGGACCGCTTACACAGGCTAACATTCCCGCGAATCCATTCCTGCAACTGTTGCTGAATTAATTCAAAATAGAAAATAAAATTTAAAAGTGAATGTTTGAATCTAGTAAAAGCCAGACACCTTATTCTTTGAGTATCAGTTCTATTGACAGCATCATTCTTGGTAGCTCCACATCTTCAAATACCTCTTTTAAAAGTTCATGCTGCTGTCTTTATTATTCGCAATCCAGATAAAAGGTGTAAAATTTTAATTTCAACTCATGACATTCTACCTTGGAAATGCATGTGGATAGTTTAACTTAATATTTAAGCGGGGATAAATAAAACCACTGCTTGAAGTGGGCAACATCACCAGACATTACCGCCACTTCAATGTGGCTGCTTATAAAGGCACATCCTTAGCCAGATTGGAGATAATTGGTCAATCATCCCACAAATCACAGACTGCTTAGTGACTGACATTTTTTAAAAAACACAAACGTTCTATCTTCCACTCTCCCTTCCTTTAAGAAAGGATCCCATTCACAGTTTTGCCCATGTTTGCAGTAGTTTATACAGACTCTTTTCTAAATAGACTCTGGACTGACTGCTGCTGCAGCATGTTACTTAAAGTCTGTTTTGCTCAGTAAATAATTCACTTTGATACAAGTCACACTCCCTGCTCTGAACCCTGCCAAATGTCATGCCCTAACTCAGTTCACTGGCTGACATGTTGGGTGCTATTAAGAGATTCAACCCCAGCGTGAAAGCTCCTCTCTCTGGGCATAAATAACCACTTCCCCCAAAATTTACCTAAACACCAGGCCAAACACACGCTTCAATCTGACAGCATATTATACTTGAACCAAGAAATCTGGATGCTTCAACAAGTGATTTTTCCCACAACTAGTAGGATGAGGTAACATAAAGTATGAATGGCAATGGCAAGGGCAAGCTACGCTTTGGTAGTGCGCTGGGAATGTATGCATACACATTCACAGATAATAGACAGTACAATTGTTTCATAAAATGAGAATGTACTTCAATGTATTACTTAAAGTCTTGTCACCATAACAGAGCCATATATGACACCAAAGAATGTCAATCAGCCTGTCTAGTCCATGCTGGCTCTCTGTGGAGCAACCCAAATGTTCAATTCCACACTATCTTGTAGCTGTACCAGTTTATTATCTCTGGGTGCATATTCAACTTCCTTTCGAAACCAGTCATCATCTCGACTTCCACCACCCTCAGGGACAGCATGTTCCAGTTCACGACCACTTGCTGCATAAAATGTTCTTCCTCACATCTCTCGTTTGAAATCTTAAAACCGTCTCCTCTAGGCCTTGGACCATTAGCCAATGAGAACAGTTTTTCGTTGTCTACCTTTTCCAATCTGTCATCACCTTGTACACCTCCATCAAATCTCCTTTAATCTACTTTGTTCCAGCATTTCTCCTAACGTTATGGTTAAAATCCCCAGCCCTAGAATGATTCTGGTGTTCCATTGGAAGGAATTAACACACTGTATAACAAGTTTTATTTGATAGATAAGGAGGCCAAAGATTATGGAGGGGGTTGACAGAAAAGTAGAGCACAAACAAATCAACCATGATATTTTGAACAGTGGAGCAGGTTTGAAGTGTCAAACGACCTACTCCTGAGTCCTACCTTCCTCTGTAGAAGAATACAAAACTGAACAATGGGAAGAGAGAAGTATTCCTCAGAACTGGAAGGTGCTAAGAGTTTTAAACAATTAGAGGTAGGAGAGGCAGTGGCAGAATGTTGTCGCATCAGTGCAGCCCTATTTTGAACTCCACCATTGGCTCAGCGACGAAAAACTTCAATTCAGTATTCTCAGTCTACAGCTGGATTGGATTAAGGTATATCATCAGGTTGGATAGGACCTTGGAGAAGGAACCTTACTGTGTCTAACCCAAGCTGTACCTGCTCTAGGAAAATCTGCTCTTATTTTGAATTCTATATAAATGACATGACTGTGACAGAGAAAAATAAGCTGATAATTACTATATACTTGCTGGTATGTTGAACATTGGGGAAGTGGTAAGAAGTCACAAATTTATGAACGTATTTACTGTCCATTCCATTTTTATAAAGACTTTCAGCTATTATTTTACTGACAAAGCTTTTGCCAGTACCAGTCCAGCCATGTAGAGAAAGGGCGAGAGGCTTCCTTGCATCCTTGTTACTCAAGAAACCTTCGATTGCCTTCGGAATCACATCCAATGCAATATGCTGTCCAAACAGCTGCTCCCTCAAAGAGGCTTCTAATCCTATTTCAAAAATCAAACAGAAACACACAGATAAATACACATGTAGGACACATGGAATGCACAACTACAGTCCGAGAGAAACAGAACAGCAGATATTCAGGCAAATTTCAGAGAAGAATAAAAGTAATAGGGGTCGTAATGGTACGGGATTTCAACTACCCCAACATTAACCAGGTTAGTCATAATGTGAATGTTTAAGGGAGCAGTATTCTTAAACGCACCCAAGGCAGCTTTTTAAGCCAGTACATGGAAAGCCCTACAATTGTCATTATTTACCACCCATCAATTTTTTGTATTGGTGAGAACTTTGATTTTATGCCCATTTTTATCTTTTGCCATAATCTCGAGTCTAACAAAGTTATGATCACTGTCTGCAAAATGCTCACTCACTGATTCTTCAATCACTTGCCCAGCTTTGTTATCTAAAATTAAGTCCAGGATTACTGCCTTCCTTGTAGGGCTTTCCACGTACTGGCTTAAAAAGCTGCCCTGGTGCATTTTAAGAATACTGCTCCCTTTACACTTTCACACTATGACTAACCCAGTTAATGTTGGGAAAGTTAAATCACTCAAGAGCTGATTGAAAGGAGCAATATTAGGTCCCATTGCACCAAAGTCCTATGTTTCTATGCTTTTTGTGGGATAAATATTGACTAGGACACCATGATAAAGGCTGGTGCCATTTTCCCTGGAGCTTCGGAGGCTGAGGGGTGACCTTATTGGGGTTTATGAGGTCATGAGGGACATGGATAGGGCAAATAGCCAAGGTCTTTTGGACCCCTGTACCCTGGGAAAAAGTAGAGGGCATAGGTTTAAGCTGAGAGGGGAAAGATTTGAGACCTAAGGGACAACTTTTTCCACAGAGGGTGGTGAGTCCATGGAATGAGCTTCTACAAGAAGTGATGGAGGTTAGTACAACTACAATATTTAAAAGGCATCTGAATGGGTACATGATTAGGAAAGGTTTGGAAGGATATGGGCCAAATAATGTCAAATGGCACTACTTTAATTTAGGACATCTGTTCAGCATGGACAAGTTGACCAAAGGGTCCGTTTCCATGCTCTTCGATTCTATGACTCTATAATAGTGTATGGTACCAAATAGCCTCAGCACTGTAGTGTCAGCCTTGACAATTTGTGCTCAAACTCTACAGTGGGATCTCAGAACCTTGACTCAAATGAAACTAAAACCAACTAAGCCACAGCTGACAAACAGAAAGCAAGAAAAACTTCCTTATTCTTCACAAAGCTTCTAAACATAACCGAAGTGTTTCGCCAATGAGATTAATAAAAAGCCAACAAAACAAAATGAAATCATGCAATGTTTAAAAGTTTGAAGTGTAAGAAAGAAAAATTAAAACATCCAAATGGAGTACCCAGCCACGACTCACTGAACTTGCGTCTAGTTGCAGACCTTGACTCTGCATTTTGCTTCGACCCAATCCCCTCCAACCCTACACCTTGTTTCTTTCATCCCACACACCGCCAATGCTGCACTTCACTTCTACGCCCTCTAACCCTGCCTCTAACCACCTTCCTGACACTCCATTTTAGTTCTATCCTCGACCAATCACCTGGCTTCTACAACCTGATCCTCTGCCTTTCCTTGCTTTGCTTTTACGTCCCTGTCCTTGGATCTTGCTTCTACTCCTGACCATGCATATCTCCGGCCCCTGCCCCTGCCCCTTTTACCCGCCGACCCTGCGTCTGGCTCCGGCCCCTGCCCCTGCCCCTTTTACCCGCCGACCCTGCGTCTGGCTCCGGCCCCTGCCCCTGCCCCTTTTACCCGCCGACCCTGCGTCTGGCTCCGGCCCCTGCCCCTTTTACCCGCCGACCCTGCGTCTGGCTCCGGCCCCTGCCCCTGCCCCTTTTACCCGCCGACCCTGCCCCTGGCTCCGGCCCCTGCCCCTGCCCCTTTTACCCGCCGACCCTGCCCCTGGCTCCGGCCCCTGCCCCTTTTACCCGCCGACCCTGCCCCTGGCTCCGGCCCCTGCCCCTGCCCCTTTTACCCGCCGACCCTGCCCCTGGCTCCGGCCCCTGCCCCTACCCCTTTTACCCGCCGACCCTGCCCCT
>JAHRHZ010000036.1:2160543-2171297 GCA_024137785.1 Ginglymostoma cirratum
CCCTGCCCCTGGCTCCGGCCCCTGCCCCTTTTACCCGCCGACCCTGCCCCTGGCTCCGGCCCCTGCCCCTTTTACCCGCCGACCCTGCATCTGACTCCGGCCCCTGCCCCTGCCCCTTTTACCCGCCGACCCTGCGTCTGGCTCCGACCCCTGCCCCTGCACCTTTTACCCGCCGACCCTGCGTCTGGCTCCGGCCCCTGCCCCTGCCCCTTTTACCCGCCGACCCTGCCCCTGCACCTGCACCTTTTACCCGCCGACCCTGCGTCTGGCTCCGACCCCGACCCCTCTTATCTTCTGACCTTTGACATCCAGCGGTACCCAGGCCCTGGTACAACATTCCTGAAAGCGACAGTTGAAATAATAATAAGCCGTAGAGGCCGCTCCCACCAGGAAGGTGGTGGTTGTGAAGAGTTCCAGCGCCGTAGTCAGTCCTGGAGAGAGAGACAGAACAAACAGCAGCAACTCCCACCTCCCCGGCGCCATCTTCCGAAGCTCGTGCGGAAAGGGAAACGGAAACGGAAACTGGGATATTTCCGCCCCGCCGAATGGCATCAATGTACGTCACGACCGCCCTGCAGTTTGCGCTGTCGTTTGTTCCTATTGGCCGTAGGCTGTGCACGTGATGTTAGGGGCGGGGCTAGTGTGCAGGTGTGAAGCTGGCCAGGTGACGTCTCCGCCATGTTTTTCTTTACCTTTTGGTGTGACTTGGGCGCCATTGGGAAAACTTAACATACACTAACAAGGAAGTCATCAGGGATAGGTGAGAACGCAGAGTTGATGATGAATCATAAAAGTCCATGCAAATAGGAACTAGAGTAGTCCATGCAGCCCCTTGAGCCTGTCCCACCACTCAATAGGATCATGGCTGATCCAGCATTCTTCATGTCTACTTTCCTGCCTTTTCTCCATAACCCTTGATTTCCCGAGTGAGTTAGACTCTGTTTCAGCCTTAAGTATACACAAGGACTCTACCCCCCCACTGCTCTCTGTGGCAAGGAGTTCCAAAGACTGTCAACTCTCAGAGAAGAAATTCCTCCTCATCTCAGTCTTAAATTGGCCATTTACTCTGAGACCACATATTCAGGTCCCAGACTCTCCCATGATGGAAAACGCCCTGTCTGCATTTACCCTCTCAAGCCCCTTAAGTATCCTGTATGTTTCAATGAGATCATCTCTTAATCTTCTAATATCCTATGAGTAGTGTGTCAAAAATTGGTTTAATGTTTCCTCAAAAGACAATGCATCGTACTGGAGATCACCCTAGTGAACCTTTTCTGAACTGCCTCCAATGAAATAATAAATTTTCTTCAGTTGAGAGACCAAAACTGTTCACAGTACTCTAGATGTAGTCTCACCAGAGCCTTGTACAGTTGCAATAAGACTTCCCTACTTTTACAGTCCAACCCTTGAGATGAGTGCCAATATTCCATTAGCTTTCCTGATGACCTGCTGCGCCTATGTGTTAGTTTCTGTGCCTTGTGTACAAGTACCCCAACTACTTTTGGAGCTTTCTGCAGTTTTTCTTTATTTAAGTAACGCTCTTCATATGTTACCAATCCTTCCCAGAAGCAAAAAATAAATAAACCTGGCAAATGACATATACCAATTTGACTCATCTTGTACACTTCAAAATGGAAGTCCAGTACAACAGTAAATTCATTTTCAACCATTACTGTTCTTTTATCTGGCCTTAATCCCTCTGGGCTACTTACCGATTGAGGAAAGTTAAGAGTCAATTTCCTTATTGTTGGGAGTCTGGAGTAACTCGAAGGTAGACCAGGTAGAGATGACAGATTTCCTAACTTAAAGGACAATTGTGAATCATTTTGCGGGATTTTTCAGCAATCGATGATATGTTTATAGACATGATTCTGAGACTGGATTCAGCAGTTTGCTTAGTAAGCTGGATGGTTAGAGCATGATGCAGATTGATGCCAACATGCGTAGTTTCGATCCCCCTCTGGATGTGGTTATTCAGACAACCCTTGCCTCCTCGTCTTGCTTCATGCTTGCAGAGAGGTGACCAAACTGCAAGCTCTGCGTAACAAATTATCCCTCTGCGGTGGAGGGAGGTGTCTTTGGTGAATTAATTACTGAGACTATTTTTTATTCCATTATTTGTTCTGGGAAATTTCCACTACTAACTCCATGCACCCTTCATTGGTAAACCTCCAGCCCATTCTTGTGTTGGAATGCCTTACATTTCATTGAACACTTTTCCCCATTAAGCAATAATATCTGCGCATTTAGATAAGCTCAAGTTAATCGGGAAGAATCAGCAATAGTTTCACAACGCCAAAACTGTGCTTAACCAATTTATAGGATTTCTTTCAAGGAGCTGTGGATGAAAGGGAACTGATAGACGTACTGTACTTGGATTTCCAGTGCCGCTTAGTAAGGTGCGACATCAAAGGTTATTGCAGAAAATCAAATCTCATGGTCTAAGGAATATCAATTAGCCTGGACAGAAGATTGCTTTATGCCAACTAGACAGAGTATGTGTTAAAGAATCTTTGTCTGACTGACAGGATGTGACCAGTGAAGTCCTGCAGGTGTCCATGCTGGGGCCTCAATGTTTTATATTTACATCAATCACTTATGATGAGTGGAGTGAAGGCATGAAAGTTACCTTTGCAAACAACACAAAGATTAGTGAGAAGATTTGTGTGAAGGAGACATAAGGAGTTTACATAAGAGACAGGTTGAGTGAATAGGCAAAAATCTTGTGCATGGGGCGTGATGTAGGAAAATGAGAAGTTCTTCACTTTGGCAGGAAGAATAAAACAAAACCAGAATATTACTTAAAATGTGAATGACTGCAGAATTTTGAGGTGCAGAGGAATTTAAGTGTCCTGGTTCATGAGTCACAAAGTTTGTATGCGGGTACAGTACATAATACAGAACGCTGCTGGGATACTATCCTTTATTATGAGAGGCATAAGTCAGGAGGTTATACTTCAGTTGTACAGGGCATTGGTGAGATCATATCTCAAATACTATGTGGATTTGGTCTCCTAGTTTAGGGAAGGATGTAAATATTATGGAGGTGGTTCTAAGGAGGTTTATTAGATTGATACTAGGAATGAGTGCGCTGGGTTGTAAGGAAAGATTGGACAGGCTGGACTTGTTTCTATGGAGTTTAGAAAGTGAATTGTGACTTGATTGAAGTGTAAAAGATACTGGATGGTCTTAGCAAGTTGGATATGGAAAGTATGTCTCCTCCTCTTGGTCAGCCCAGAATTTGAGGGTGCTGTTTTAAACTTAGTTGACTCTCTTTTTTGGGACAGCCATGAGTTTTTTTTTCTCTGTGAAGGTTTCGTACTTTTAGAAATGTCTGCCTCAGAAGATGGTGGAAGTAAGACTAGTGAATATTCCTAAGGTGAAGGTTGATAGAGTTTTGTTAGTCTTAGTAATCAAAGGTTATGGGAGAAGGGGACTGTATGTGGGAAGGTGGGAATGTGGAATTTAAAAAACAAACTGATCAGCCATGATCTTACTGAATGGTCGAGCAGGCTCAAAGAGCTGAATGGTCTACTTCTGTTCCTATTTTGTACGCTCCAATCTTACAGAACTACGGAAAGATAGAATGGTTACAGCATAGAAGAAGGCCATTCACTCCATTGAGCCCATGCGGGTTCTTTTTTAAGAGCAATTTTAGTCCGCATTTCCCCAAATGTAAGTTTTCCTCTTTCACATCTTTATCCAGTTCCTTTTTGAAAGTTATTATTGAATCTGCTTTCACGTCCAGATCATGATGACAACTTCTGGGGTCAGTGGTAGTAAAAAGGGAGTATTACATCTCTGCAACGAACAAAATGAGGATGAAAAATGTCCACTTTTTAACCAGTGGCTGTGTCCAGCAGGAAGTTGGTATGGCTGTCATCTATCCAAAAATGCTCAGAAAAGAAACTTTTAAATTAATTTTATTCACAGAATACTGCTAAGTACAATCGCATTTGCAATTCACAAACAGCAATTAGATCAATAACCAGAATTTCGTGGTTTAATAAAGGTTTGAGGAGAAATAATGGTCAGATCAGTGCCAGATTGCCCCATTTTTCTTCAAATAGTGCAAATGAATCTTCTATCCTGAGGCCACCTGAGAGACCAGGTTGGAAAACAGCAGCTCCTACAGTGCAGCAACTCCCTCAGTACTGCAAGGAAATATCAGCGTGGTTAATGTGCTCAATTGTCTGAATTGGGGTTTGAACCCACAACTCTCTGACTCAGAGACAAAACACTGCTCTTTCTGGTCAGAATCCTATCCGTTAGATTGATTTGGGGGATCTTCAATAAACCTTGATGTTCATAGATGAAGACACATAGCGCAAAAACCAATCATGCAGCACAAAGCTGACAGTGTGAATCCAGGGAAACAGGAGTTTAATGCCTCACTCGTACAGGTGCATATCTGACTTTCAGGTGAAGGCATCTGTGAGGGCCAAGTACATCCACACACTGCCATTTCCAAACTAAGAATGCGAGACAACCACTTCTCAAAACTCATGTTCCACTTAAACCTACAAAGCATTTGCTGGAATCAAATAAAACTGTATTAAAATGCCCTGAACTAGTCCACTCAGGTTTGTGCTACATGACACAATCCTTAAGTACCAACTCAACCTAGGTCAGGTTAAACTATGTAGTTTTAGTCATAAACTGTTCACAGATAGAGAAAAATACAGCCCCACCATTTTGCTGTCATGAGCACAAATTCACAAATTGAAATGTCAAATCAATATGTCTGGAAGTTTTCTTTTGGTTCCGAAGAAGAATCATTGGATCTAAACATTAACTCTGTTTTTCTCCCCACAGACGTTGCTGGACCTACTGAGATTCTCCAGCATTTTCTGTATTTATATCAGATTGCCAGCTTCTGTAGTATTTTGCTTTTATGTTAGAATGTTTTTTGGACCCATTAAGCCTACTCTGTCATTTATGTTCAATGCTTCAATTCTCTTTAATCCCAGATTGCTATGTCCTGTGTCCGAGTACCCCTGTCTCCCAAGGATATAGTTATACCTTCTCCTTAAACAACTCAATTGATGATGCATCTATGGCCTTACAGCAGCAATGCAATCCATATTTTCACAACCCTCTATGCAAGGAGATTTTTCTTCTCCTTCGAGTATGTTACAGCAATTAGATATTGCGGTGAAATCATCATTATCCATCGCGCTTGGGAATGGCTGTTGCAGGTCATAAACATATTTACAGCACTGCTTTGTATGGATCTTAGGATGAAAAAAATAAGACGTAAACTATCTTAAACTTTTCAATGTGCAGTCGGGACCCCAAGTGGTCACGAGTTGAAATTTTGGGATCCAAAGTGCAATGGCTACCGTGGAACTCCAACCAAGTTATAAGAGCTTTGCTTCTTCCCTAACATGATGTAGAGGTGCCGGTGTTGGGCTGGTTTGGGCAAAGTCAGATGTCACATGACACCAGGTTATAGTCCAACGGGTTTATTTGAAATCAGAAGCTTTTGGAGCGCTGCTCCTTTGTCAGGTGGCTTCACCTGATGAACCTGTCGGACTATAACCTGGTGTTGTGTGACTTCTGACTTTGCCCTCTCTAACAGGTCTCTCAAAGCAACCTGCAATTCACTCTCACAGTACTCACTGAGGGGTCTTAACAATTTTCAGATTTTGAAATGGTGTCACGGTGCAAAAAGGTTTGGGGTGTACTGATCTTAATCATTTCACTCACATTTCATGCATAATTGCAAGTAAAATAAGTTTCAAGTGCTTGGATTCAACGCTTTCTAATGTCATTTGCAGATTACATCTTATTCCAATATCACGATCATTAATTCTTTAAAATGTACAAGATTATGTGTTTAGCACCATTCAGGCACTTGTCAATAACCCTTATTTTTTAATAGATGCTGCATTGTATATCCTTTCCTGTACATATCAGAAGCCTAGACGATATGTAAAGATCTGCAAGAAAAAAAATGGAGGTTTTTAAACGTGTGGACATTAAGACATCTGCTGCAAATTTCACATACTATCCAAACGGCAAATGAAGAGTTGCTTGAAATGGCAAGAGCAAAAATAACTCTGAAAAGTGACATGCAGAAAAATAAGTCAGTATTTCAGCCATTGTTCATGTCTTTTCCAGGAAGCAAAGTGTTGGCAGCAGGAAGAGGGCTCATCCCAGTTCTGAGGAAGTGTCACTTGACCCGAAACATTAACTCTGATTTCTCTCCACAGATACTGCCAGATCTGCTGAACTTTTCCAGAAATTTCTGTTTTTGTTCCAGGTCTAGTTGGATAACAGGTGACACAGATGGTGTTTAGATGTGCTACTGTGGATGTATGAGGATGGCACGATACAGACAAACATGGTATACCATGACACCAGATTACCTAACTGGCAGAAATGGAGACCAGCAGGAACAACAGTCTAGTCATGGGCAATTCAGTTAAAAGAGTCATCAGTGACTAAGTGCATCATCAATCAGTCCCAGGGATTCTGCATACGCCAAGGAGATATGTAAAAGTTTCCTTCTGTAGGTTCTCCAACTTAGAAATACAGGTTCACTTTGGAGGCTACAGTCTTACAGCCTTTTTGTGACAGCAGCTTCTCTTCTGGGTAGAAGACCATACTGCTTGCAATTGTCGTGACAATGCCATCATTGATCTTTTTACCCCTGGACGCGATTTCCGCTCTCACGCAGGACTCAACATGTTTGAACTCCAGGGGTAGGAAGGGAACGAAATGATCAATCAAGTTGTGTTGGATAAGGTCAGTCTGCCAGAAACCACCTACAAGGGAAATATTTTTAAATATTAATAATTCTCGTTTTTATGATTTTCAGAATGAAAAAAATTGAGTACTCTCCTTTCAGTGCTAATTTCTCTCCTGCAGACATGACTCTGACGTTCATTGCTCCCCCCGCCACCAACCCCAACTCATTATTTTAGTGGTCATTGGCTGTTGAGGCTTGTTAAAAAATTATTTGGTCACTTCCAGGATGTGCGCGTTCTTGGCCAGCATTTACTACCCATCCCCAGTTCCTTTTGAGAAGTGGTGTTAGGCTGTCTTCTTGAGCCACTGGAGTTTGTATTGTGTAGGTACACCCACTGTGCCATTAGGGAGGAGATTCCAGGATTTTGACCCAGCGGTACTGTAAGGACTGTGGTATATTTTCAGGTCAGAATGGTGAGTGGCTTGGAGGGATACTTTCAGGTGGTGCTGCCCCATTGCATCTGCCACCCTTGGCCTTCTAGATGGAAGTGGTTGTAGGTCTGGAAGGTGCTGTTGAAGGAGCGTTGATGAATTTATGTAGTACATCTTGTAAATGGTACATACTGCTGCTACTGAGTGTCGATGGTGGAGTGACTAAATATTTGTGGATGTGGTGCTAGTCAAGCGGGCTGCTTTGTCTTAGATAGTGTCATGCTTCCTCAGTACTGTTGGAGCTGCACTCATCCAAGCAAGTGGAGAATATTCCATTACATTCCTGACTTGTGCATTGTGGACAGGCTTTGGAGAGTCAGGGGATGAGTTTTATTCTAAATTCATTCACAGGATGAGGGTGTCACTGGCTAGGCCAGCAATTTTTGTCCATCCCTAATTGCCCAGAGGGCAGTTAAGAGTCAGTCACATTGCTGAGGGTCTGGAGTCACATGTAGGCCAGACTGGTTAAGGATGGCAGATTTCCTTCCCTAAAGGACATTTGTAAAGACAACCCCAGGTGGGTTTTTCCTGACAATCAGCAATGGTTTCACGGTCATCATTAGACCCTAAATTCCAGATCTTCTATTGATTTCAAATTCTACAATCTGCTGTGGTGGGATTTGAACCCAGGTTCCCAGAATATCATTTTGTATTTGGATTAATAGTCTAACAATAATACCACTAGGCCACGGCTTCCCCTTAGATAACCTTAGATTCCTAAACTCTGAGCTAGCCTTTTGGCACTTCTGGCTTTCTCCCAACCAGGACTTAATAGCCATGGAAGGTGTTTCATAACACAGCCAAACATGTCCTGCAAATCCTTTCAATATGCCTCTGATGGGCAGTGAAAGTTGGAGAGAGTTTCCTGGTGAACCAGAACCATGTGGTTGTTGTAGCACAACAGCCTCCCTGTGTTAATAAACTCCATGTTCAGGATCTTGCCACGACCAAATATCATGCTTATTCCCAAAGACTACAATGGACACACAAATCAGTTGTAGAGAATCCCTCAATCACCCCAATACAACCCTGATTCTTGTTATCGAAGTAGAGATTGAAACCAAGTTTAGATATGACCATTATGGTTCAGCTGGTCATAAGTCAACTTGCTGGATCACAGTAGACTCAAACATTGCACTTATGGCTGACCTGTCATTCAAGTTTCGATACATCCACGAGCACTGGCTGAAAGAAAGGCTTATTTTATAAATTTTACAAGCTTAAGGAAATGATCTTGAAGTGGCTGGCATTTCTCAAAGCTGCTGTGCTTGGCACAGATTTAAGAGTTGAAATATTTTCCAGAGCGCATCTTCCATTGCATTGCTGAACAAGGTGCATCAAAGCTTTCAGCACAGAAGTAGAAGATGCTGGCAGACTGAGGCATGGTCAAAACTCTAACAGAGATGGGGAACCTTCACCTGCTAAAGGACAGCAGGATGCCATTCAGTTCCTCCAACCTACCATCTGATGATAGCACGGCCCAACTGCAACCTAGGTCCACATTCCCATCTTTGCCCAATATCCTTAATTCCCTTAGCTAACAAGCATCAATCAATCTTAGAGGTAACATTAACAATTTATACAGCAACAAGTGCTATTTGTGGACGAGAATCCAAAACCTTTACCAACCTTTGCGCATAGAAGTGTTTCTTAATATCACCACAAAAGCCCTGGCTTTCATTGTTTGGCCAAGCCTGCTTCTCACAGAATCTCCAACTAGTGGAAATAGAACCTCTGAATCTTTCCCCTTTAATATTTTGCTAATATTGTTCAAATCTCCCAATGAACTTCTAAATTTCAGGGAAAACAACCTTGGTTTGTCTAATCTGTCTGTGTTGAATTTGATGAAATAACAGCAAAGAGACGATATGGTACTAACTCTTTGAGCCATTTCTGTTAAATGAGTTCTTGAGCACATTGGCTTTATCTTTTTCTTTCTGTGTTCCTTTCAATTTTTAACATTAATCATTTTATGATTCTAGTACAGAAAGCAACCATTCAATCCCTGGTCTACACCATGGGTAACACATGCTGGCCTTGCCATCCTTTGAAAATGTAAGGGACAAATGTTGGTTCTCTTTAAAAGCAACTCAACATGCCAGTGTTTTCCATGTAGCCATGCGATGTTTTTCTCGTCAGAAAATTATCCACTTCTGTTTTGAAAGCCATGCCTGAGTCTATCTTCATCACAATCTTAGGCAGTGCATTCCAGATCTTAACCATCTACTAGTTAAAACAAAAGGGTTTTCTCATGTCACCTTTGCATCTTTTGCTAATCATTTTAAAATTGGGTGCCCTCTGCCCTTGACCCTTTGATCAACACAAACAGTTCTTTCCATTCTACGCAACATTCTCATAATTTTAAGTAGCTCTGTCGAATCTCTTCATCTTCTCTTAAGGTTGCAGTCCTAACTTCACCATTCTATTCAATATAACTAAAGTTCCTCATCCATGTGTAATAAACGAATATATTATCATTTTCAGCATTTGAATTTTTAAAAAAGAAATAGAGGCAGATGGACTTTGGTTTGTCGTGTGAAAGTAATTTTTAAAAAATGCCAAGAGGTCATTTGAACAGTGAACTAAATACTTCATTACTAAGAAAGCAAAAGACTTAAGAAAACTGCATCTTCCCTGTAGTGATAACAGATAAAATGTTTATACTGTTGAGTTTACAGGAGAGAAACTGTTCACAGGAGAGAAACTGGGGAGAATGATATGGAATTATAATTTCTCTGGATTCGAATCGCTGTCGAGTGATGGTGTTGGGAAAGAGCTTGAAACTTTGTTTTGCTCGGTGTTCAAACATTTCTGTAACTAGGCTCAATATCTAGTCTTTATTTTCACCTTTTTTGCTATAAATTTATGTTGTTAAAGAAACTCTACAGCTTCACGTGACTTTATTTCAGTGACTGACCCCACATAAACTAAAATAAAAAGCAATGTTCCATCAAGCTAGGTTTAATTCTGGGATCTGGAAACATTGTTCACTAGCTGGGATCATAACAGCGTAGACAATTGTTCAAGAATGGAGCTGTGGTGGGGAGGAAATGTGAAACAGACAAAATATATTTTGCCAATTGCAATTTTTATGCATTACTTTATTCCCCATTGAGAGTGACATGGACTTACTGTTGCTGTTGTTGAAGACTGTCGAGGAGAGTTCCTCTTCCAGCTGACTCAGTGTAATGCTCTCCCTTGCCTTTCCATTCATCAAAACATTTAAGGTAAATTCACTTATCTTGTCGCCGCCAGTATTGCTTTCAGATTAAAAAAACACAATCAAGTGTCATTGGTCATCCCCAAAAGGAAGTCATCACTCCAAAATGGAATTCAAGAAAGTCAACAAGGAGTAAACATATGGAACCTGTTACCCCATGAAGTGGTTCAGACAAATAGTGTAGATAAAATTTGGAGGAAGATAGATACGTGTGTCAGAGAAAACTATGCTAATAAGTTTAGATGAGGAAGAGTGGGAGGGACGGGAGGAACCTCTTATGAAGTATAAAGACTGTCATTGACCAGGATGGGAGGAATCTCTTATGGAGTATAAATACTGTCATTGACCA
>JAHRHZ010000036.1:2171307-2220847 GCA_024137785.1 Ginglymostoma cirratum
CAGGATGGGAGGAATCTCTTATGGAGTATAAATACTGTCATTGACCAACTGGGCTGAATGGTTGGTTTCTGTTCTGTAGGATCAACAAAATTCAATGGGTGAATAGCCAAGGTCATCCCCCAAGGGGAGGGGAGTCCAAAATGAGAGTGGATAAGTTTAAGGTGAGAGGGGAAAGATTTAAAAGGGACCTAAGGGGCAACTTTTTCATGCAGAGGGTGATGCGTGTATGGAATGAGCTGCCAGAGGAAGTGATGGAGGTTGGTACAATTACTACATTTAAAAGGCACCTGAATGGGTACATGAATAGCAAGGATTGAGAGGGATATGGGCCAAATGCTGGTAAATGGGACTAGATTAATTTAGGACATGTCCCATGGATAAGTTGGACCGAAGCATCTGTTTCTGTGCTGTATAACCCTATAACTTTTAAAGTCATTCAGGGTTTCTTCTGCTTCATTGCAAAATGTTTACATTTAATTTCATCGTGGAACCTATTCACAATGGACAATTTTAGCCTAGCTCACAGGGCAGGAATCCAATGGATTGGATGGAATATCAGCTTTACCCCTGCTCAACATTGCTGTCAAGTGACTTTGATAGGAAGTTCAGCCACAGTATAAAACCAGTACAGCATCCAATCCTGAGTTAGTTGAACGGTTGGAGAATTGTCCTATGGTGTCACCTTCTCAGAAGTATCACAACTCGTCACCCAAGTAAAAGGTTAATAATCACAAGTGGGAACCTTACCCAATTTTTTTCCATCCTAATCCTTACCTCAAGAATATGAATATTGCTTTTCTGTAATCTACTTTGTCAACATCACTGCTATAGTCCAGGAAAGGTTTGATTGCATTGATGAGGCCTGGATGCATTTTGTCCATTTCATCAAAGATAAACATTGATTGGGCACAAAGTGAAACATTTCCACGAATCCACATCCGTAAATTATTCTGCAGAATGAAAAAAAAGGTGCCCCATCTTAGGATGCCTGCTTCACCTCTACATCTTAAGCAAAAAAAATCCTCCATTCACTCATTTGATGTCATTAGTTCCTTTAAAAATAATTTAAAATAATTAATAATAATCACTGTTGGGAGAATGCTTTCCTTCTGGTTAGGGAACTTAGTCTCAGGATGAGGTCAGCCCATTTAGGACTGACATGAAAAATATCACTGGAAGAGTTGTGATCTTTGGAATTTTTTTACTGCACAGTGTGAATTTCTTATTTATTTGTTCATTGCATGTAGGTGTTGCTGGCTGGGCTAGCATTTATCTTTTGAACGCTGGCATGCTAACCATTTCAGAGGGCATTTAAGAGTTAACTACATTGCTGTGGGTTTGGAGTCACATGCAGGCATGACCAGGTAAGTATAGCAGATTTCCTTCTCTTAAAGTCATTAGTGGACCAGATAGGTTTTCATGACAATGAACGATGGTTATATGGTCAATATTAAACTAACATTTTATTCCAATTTTTTAATTGAGCTTCAGTTTCACCACCTTCCATGGTAGGATTCAAACCAACATTCCCAGAACACATAGTAAAAACAGAAAGTGCTGCAGAAACTCAGCATGTCTGGCAGCATTTGTGAAGATAGAAACAGAGTAAATAAAAAGACTTCCCTTTGGAACCAAAGGAGAGTCATATCAGACTCAAAACATTGACTCTGTTTCTCTCTCCGCAGTTGCTGTCAAATTTGGTGGAGTTTCTCCAGCACTTTCTGCTGTAATTTCAAATCTCCAGCATCTGCCTTACTTCGCTTTACTCGCCAAAACATTAGTCTGGAACTCTGGATTACTAATCTGGTGACATTATCACTGTGCCACTGCCTTCCCATGTTTGTTGTTGAATATATTCAAGGCAGAAAGTCAATAAATTTTTGGACCTGAAGGAAATCAATGGCTATGGAGATGGTCCGAGAAAGTGGAGTTCAGGTTAAAGATCAAGATATAACTAGTGGAGTGCCACAAATATCATTCCTAGAACCTCAAGTATTTACAATCTATGTTGATGACTTGGAGAAGGGGACAGAGAATAACATACACATTTTCTGATGATAGAAAAGTAGGTGAGAGGACTGATTGCGATAAGGACATAAAAGAATCTGGAAAGATGTTTAGATAGGTTGAGTAAGTGGGCAAAACTTGGCAGATTGAGTTTAATGTAGGAACGTGTGAAGTCATGCATTTTGTAGGAAAAATCAAAGGCAGACTATTATTTAAGTGGAGAGAAACTCCAGCACAGAGGGTCCTGGGTATAATTATGCATGAAACACAAAAGGTTAGCGTGCAGGAGTAGCAAGTAATTAAGCTATAGGTTTGGAGTTAAAAAAGGAAAATTGTGTTACAACTGTACAGGATGTTGGTGAGGCTGAACCTGGACTACCATACAGTTTTTGTCCCCACATTTGAGAAAGGGTGTATTGACATTGGAGACAGCTTAAAACAGATTGACCAGGCTGATTTTTGCAATGCAGGAGTTCACTTATCATGAATGGATAAAGAGATTAGGCCTTTATTCATTAGCGTTCAGAAAAATGAGGGATGATCTTACGAAACATGCAATATTCCGGGGGCGCGTGACAGAATAGATGTTGAGGAGATGTTTCTGCTTGTGGGGATATCTCAAACGAGGGTACACGGATAGAGAATAAGGGGACACTCATTTAAAACTGAATTGCAAAGGAATTTCTTAGATGGTAGTGAATGCCTTGAATTCTCTATCCCGGAGAGTTGTGGAGTCTGGGTCACTGAAATATCAGAGAGTTGAGGACTATGATGAGCTCCACAAAAAAGGAACTAGGCCTCAGGCAGATAAGCCATGATCTTGACCATGAATGGCAGGGCAGGCTTGAGGGGCTAAACTGTCTACTCCAATTCCTACATCTTGTGACTTTGCTTTTCTTATGTTGAGAGAGCTATTGGAGGGGGAGCTCTGGAATTTTGACCCAACAATAGCGAAGAAACAATTAATCAACAATTAGTGATTGTTCTCAAGGTCCCATGATAGAAGGAAACACAACAAACTTGAAATTGACGCAACATTATAAACTAAACAGAAATCAGGATTTTGATGTATCCATGTGTTAATAATACTACACATTTATTATTAAATTCTTATTATCAATAATAATAACGCAGGGATTACCTTATACTGGTCAATGAACTGAACATGAGGAAAATGGAGAGTTGACACAAATACATGGATGTACTTGCTGTGTAATCCTTTTCTATAAAGGTTCTGGGCTACTAGACGACTAATAAAGTTCTTGCCAGTGCCGCTGTTACCATGTAGAGACATGGTCAGGGGTTTCTTGGGATCAGGGTGACTTAAAGAACCTTTAATTGCTTTGATGATCACTTCACTTGCGATGTGCTGTCCAAACAGTTTGTCTGTGAAATCCTTCTCTAAACCTACATTAAAGAATAGCAAAAAACAGGCACGTTAAAAAAGGAAAAAATTACATTCATATAGCATTTACATGATGCCTGGTTGCCCTGAGTGCATTAGAGCCAACAAAGCCATTTTGAAGTAAATGTGCTATTTTAACATAGGCAGCCACTTTGGAAGCAGCAAGCTCTCACACGCTGTAATGTGAAACTGTTCTGATCATCTATATTTTTAAGTGCTGTTGATTGGGCGGCACAGTGGCTCATTGGTTAGCACTGCTGCCTCACAGCACCAGGCACTGAGGTTCAATTGCACCTTCGGGCAACTATCTGTGTGGAATTTGTATATTTTCCCCATGTCTCCGTGGACTTCCTCCGGGTGCTCTGGTTTCCTTCCACATTCAAAAGATGTGCAGGGTAGGTAGATTGGCCATGCTAAATTGTCTGTAGCATCCAGGGATATTCAGGCTGGGTGCATTAGCCACGGGAAATGCAGGGTTACAGGGATAGGGTAGGGAGTGGGATACTGTTTGGTGGGGATTCGATGAGCCGAATGGCCTGCTACCACACTGTAGGGGATTCTACGATTGTATGATTAAGGGGTAAGTGGTGTTAGTTGAGGACTCAGGGGAAAGCTCCCCTCTTTACTTCAAAATCATGCCATGGAATGTTTCACGTCCACCTGAGAGGACAAGCTGGGCCTTGATTTAATGTCTCGTATTTGCAAGATGGCATCTTTGAGGGCGTAGCATCTCTCAGTACTGCATTTAGGACTTCAGCCTCGATTTCTCTCGCCAGGTTTCTGCAGTCAAATTTCAATCTACATACTGTGCTTCCCAAACTTTTTCCCACTGTGATCCCATTGTGACTTTTGAAAATTGTTGTAACCCCTCTGAGAAATGAGAGAACAAGAAGTGCAGTTACAGTCATCGAGTCACAGAGATATACAGCATGAAAACAGATCCTTCGGTCCAACTCGTCCATGCCAACCAGATATCCTAAATTAACCTAGTCCCATTTTCCAGCATTTGGCCCATATCCCTTTAAACCCTTCCTATTCATATACGCATCCAGATGCCTTTTAAATGTTGTCATTGTACCAGCTTCCACCACTTCCTCTGGCAGCTCATTCCATACACGCACCACCCTCTGCGTGAAGAAGTTGCCCCTTAGGTTCCTTTTAAATCTTTCCCCTCTCACCTTAAACCTATGTCCTCTAGTTTTTGACTCCCCCAACCCAAGCAAAAGACCTTGTCTATTTACCCTATCCATGCCCCTCATGATTTTATAAACCTCTATAAGGTCACCCCTCAGCCTCCGACACTCCAGGGAAAATAGCCCCAGCCTATTCAGCCTCTCCCTGTAGCTCAAACCCTCCAACCCTGGCAACATTGTTGTAAATTTTTTCTGAACACTTTCAAGTTTCACAACATCCTTCCTGTAGCAGGATGACCAGAATTGCACATAGTATAGCAAAAGTGGCCTAACCAATGTCTTGTACAGCCACAACATGACATCCCAACTCCTATACTCAATGCACTGTCCAATAAAGGCAAGCATTCCAAACGCCTTCTTCACAATAAGGGTCTAGGCCCGAAACGTCAAGTTTTCCTGCTCCTATGATGCTGCTTGGCCTGCTGTGTTCATCCAGCCCCACGCCTTGTTATCCCTATCTACCTGTGACTCCACTTTCAAGGAACTATGAACCTGCACTGCAAGGTCTCGTGGTTCAATAACACTCCCCAATTAAGTGTATAAGTCCTGCCCTGATTTGCCTTTCCCAAAATGCAGCACTTCACATTTATCTAAATCAAACTCCATCTGCCACTCCTCAGCCCATTGGCCCATCTGATCAAGATCCCATTGTACTGTTACTATGATCTGTCTGAGATGAAGCATTGTTATAACTTGGTCAGAAATCTATGACGACCATTGATACCTTGGAGCTCTTAATCCCAAAATGTCAGCTTATGACCCTACTTCAGGTCCTGACCTCCACTTTGGGAAGCCCTGATCTACAACCATTTGTCTTGAATGTCTAGACTGCTACTAACAGTGCCACAACTTAAACTGTTGCTAATTACATTCCAATGACTGTGGATTAATCCATTGACAATGATCACGCAACATTACAGCCCCTTGAACACAACACTCTCAGCGAGACCATAGTTCGCATTTTACAAATACCGTTACCCTATTTGTCAATCGCGTCATAGTCAATTCACATTGCTGGGACATGCATTATAGGAGAACCGCACCGCACCACCACTACACCGGCTTCTCCCCTACCCCCACCCCCCTGCCACCTGTATGAAGAAAGACTGGATAGGCTGGTGTTGTTCCTGTATAGAGAGGAGGCTGTGGGGAAATATGATTGAGATGTACAAAACTGAGAGGTGCCTGGATAGAGTGAATGGGAAATACTTGTTTAGCAAAGTAAGATCAGTGAAAAGGGGGCAACAATTTAAAGTGATTGGTAGATTAGTGAGGAGGTGAGGTAAAGGTTTTCACCCAGATGGTGGCAGGAGTCTGAAACTCAATGTCTGAAAATGGAGTCAAGGCAGAAACTCTTGGATCTTTTGAAGGTGTCTAGACTTGAACCTGAAGTTCCATAACATCCAAGGAAAAATGCTAGGAAGTGGGATTAGGCTGTACGTCTTGTCATTCAGCCTCACAGACAAGATGGCCTAAGTAGCCTCTTTCTGTTCTGTAAACATTTTACAATTCTACGAAGAATACACTGGTATTAAACAAAGTACAGTTGGGTCAGCAAACTCGGGCACCTGTTTCTCAGGTAATTCTCGAAGCTTGAATTGTAGTTAGATGTGCCTGATGTAGCAACTTCAAATGTGAATTTTGGTCTGAGGAAAGAGTATATAGATTTGCATATGTAGCAATAGTTGCCTTTAGCCCCTTCTGTCACACTTCTAACTAAGTCAAATGTCCCAAGGTGCTTCAGAGGAGGGTTAAGTTTGATACCAAAACACAAAGCAGCCAAAGTTGCGAACTCAAGCAAATCTGCAGTACATTTAATCATGTTATAATGGAATGCCACTGACAGAGCTAACACAGCAATTCCAGAGTAAAACATACAGTTAGAAAGCAGTTTAAGTCATCGGTACTTAAACACAAAAGATTCACCTTTTACATCCAGTGCTATCCAATTATCATCACAGTACTCGCAGCTTTTGAAATTAATGTAAACTTTCAGTAGACAACCTGCGATGACGCTTATAATAAACAAGAGGACGTGCTGGCTTGCCATGTCTTGTAGACCTGCTCCTGCTACGTTCTATTTTCATCTGAATGACTGAAAAACAAATAAGACAGTTTTGAAAAGTTTAGTCACGATCTTAATAAACTTAAGTTTTCTTGGTTCTTGGGATATGGGCATTGCTGGCTTGCCCAGCATTTATTGCCCAGAGGGCAGTTTACAGCCAATGACATTGTTTTGGAGTCACGTGTACACAGGCCAGGTAAGGATGGCAGATCTCCTTCCCTAAAAGATGTTGTGAACCAAATGGATTTTCACGATCAGAAACAAAAATCAGAAATTGCTGGAAAAGCAGTCTTTTTGGGTTTTGATGATAATGGGCAATGGTGACATGGGTGCCATTAGACTTGCTTTTAATTCCAGATTTTTAAAAAGATTGAATTCAAATTTCACCATCTGCCATGCTAGGATTCTAACCCATGACCCTAGAGCATTAGCCTGGGGTCCTGGGTTACTGGTCTAGTGAAATTACCACTATGCCATCACCTCCCTATAGCTTTTATCAGTGCTATCTTCTGTACGTACTATCTACGGTTTGGTGAATGAGACTCATGTCTCAGTCAGCAAGTTGTGGATTCAAGTCTCACTTCTGCGAGTTAAGTACAAAGTTCTTGACTGATTCTCCTTTGTGGAAAGAAGTGTTTCTTAAATTCATTGCTCAGGAAATCAACCTGTCATATTTAGACGACGCTTTCTATTCCTAGACTCCCAAACCAGTGAAAATAAGTTCTATGTAGTTTGTCTGCTCTCCTCCATATATTGAAAACATTGATCAAAATCACCCCTTGACCTTTTAAATTCCTGAAAAACGCAGACATGTTGTCAAAGCCTTTTTTCCTTGCACTCATCAGGCCAGATGCAAGAATACCAAATTTCCAAGGGTATAACAACTAATACTGTTTGAGAAATAGCATGCTGATTGGTTAGCAAATGAACTTTGATTGGCTGAGGTTTTGCCAGGTAAGGGAATGCAACAGGGAACACCATCCCTCCAGCTTTCAAAGTGCTGCCCCATTGTCACATGAAGTGAAGAAATGCATATGTGCAAAGAATTTATAGGCAGAGAGATCAATGGGCATAGAGATCAAAAGATTATACAAATGGTGTCCGTGGAGTGTTGATTAATAAGTCTCTGCAGATGATCAAAATTGTCAAGTGGTATGAGTAAAGTGTCAACAGCTGAATAGGAAATGGAGCGAATGATCTATAATCCAATTAATTGAGGCAGAAAGATAATTCCAAAAAATTAAAAATAAGGTGGTGCTGGAGACAAACCAAACAGCTGGAATAATATGCTGAGGGTCTAAATAAAGTAACAAATAATCCAAAACTTACTAACTACTTAAGGTAGAGAGAACATAAGTTATCAAGGTGATGGTACTAAAACAGGATAGTAAGGAAGATTTTACAAATACGGAACAGTGTGGTGGGTCAACATGTAATGCAAACTAATCTGGTCATTACCTTATGTGGGATCTTGCTTTTTTTTATTCACAGGATGTGGGCATCTCTGACTATAGTAGCATTTACTGCCTATCCCTAGTTACCCAGAGAGCAGGTAAGTGTCAACCACATTGTTGTAGGTCTGGGGTCAAATGTAGGCCAGTACAAGGTAAGGATGGCAGATTTCCTTTCCTAAAGGACATGAGTGAATGAGATGGGGTTTTCCCCTCAACAATTAGTAATGGATTCATGGTCATCATTGGCCTCTTAATTCCAGATTTAATTCAGATTCCACCATCTGCCATGGTGGGATTTGAACTCAGGTGCCCAGAACATTCGCCAAATTCCTGAGTCAATAGTTTAAGCTATAATATCACTAGACCCCTCCCCTCCCCATGTGTGCAAGCTGCTTTATACTCTCTTATAAGTGACTGTATTTCGAAACTTCCTGGAAGGCGCTATGTAAATGCAAGTCTTCCATCGTGCTTATATGCCAAAAGTTGGTACTATACATAAAAGTCCGCACTTTTGTTATAAGAGTTCAAAGCGTTACCTTTAATTCTGTCCGTTTCAGGTCTGTCCGCCCTGAAGTTCAACCTTTTGCAAAGCTCATGTAAAAGATTCGAAGCCAGACAGAGTGAACGAGCTTAACAGTTTCTGAATGAGCTTTATCAAACTTCTGGCCCCGCGGTTGGTTCTCCAGGACAAAAAGCACCCCGAACCAACAACAATCACTCAGACCCGTGTGGTGTCCGCCTTTAAGACGCATTCAGCCATGACTCTGGAAAGAGAAAACGAAAGTTACATTTCACTTCCTGATCAGCAAACCGATTGGACTTTCCTCTCAGCAGTTTCGCCGTGGACAGGGGAGAGAAAAGGTCCCAGCTCCCTCCCACCTTCTCAGTCCTTCGCCCCTAACCAACTCTCTGTCCTCATTCTACCCTCTTCACTCCCTCCCTCATTACCACAACTCTCTCTGCCCAATACACTACCCAACTCGGCCACCCTCCTCATTCCCCAAGCCCCTTACCCTCCACAACCCCTTAATCCTCTCCCAAATCCCACCTCACTTCCAACTCACCCATTCTCACTACCCTCCACCGCCCCTGCTCACTATTTCCTCATCCATTTGAATCTTTCATCACCCCTCAGCCTTCCAATTTCCTTAATCTTGCCCCTCATTCCCCTACCTCATCACCCACTCATCTTCCTCTCCACTCCTTCACCATAGAATCCTGACAGTGTGGAAGCAGGCTGTTCAGCCCTTTAGGTCCACACCGACCCTCCAAAGAGCATTCCACCCAGACCCCCCCCAACCCTGCACTTCCCATGGCCAATCCACCTAGCCTGCACACCTTTGGACTATGAGACCCAGGCAGGCATGGGGAGGACATGCAACCTCCACACAGACAGTCACCCAAGACTGGTATTGAACCTGGGTTCCCGGTGCTGTGAGGCAGCAGTGCTAACCACTGAGCCACCATGCCATCCCCATCATTCCACCCTCCACTCCAAATCTAAACATGATGCATTAACCTTAAACAAACTCTTGAGAACGCTGGTGTAACTCAGCTGGTGTGGCAGCATCTGTGGAGGGAATCTGAAGAACAGACATGCCCAACGCAAACTAATAATGTTATTAACTCTGTTACCTCTTCAAAGAAATCAATAAGATCATTGATCCTGACTTCCCCACTGGCAGTCTGTGTTAATGAGTCTGTTGTGGATATTTCTAATCAATTAGTTCAGAGATGTTACGACACACCTCTAGAGCAGGTGGGACTTGAACCTCTGATCACCCGTCTCTCAACCCCCTCCACAAGCTATGGAGTCATAGAGTTATACAGCACGGAAACAGACCATTCAGTCCAACCAGTCCTTGCTGAACATAATCCGAAACTATACTAGTCCCACTGCCTGCATTTGACCCACATCGCTCCAAACATTTTTTATCCATGTACTTATTCAAATGTCTTTTAAGCGTTGTAACTGTACCCACATCCACCACTTCCTCTGGAAGTTCATTCCACCCTCACACAAACCACCCTCTGTGTAAAGAAGTTGCCCCTCATGTCATTTTTAAAATCTTTCTTCTCTCACCTTAAAAATATGCCCCCTAGTCTTGAAATGCCCCAACTTAGGAAAAAGACTTCTGCCATTCACCTTACCTAACCCCTCATGATTTTATAAACCTCTATAAGGTCGCCCCTCAGCCTCCTACGCTCCGATGAAAAAGTCACAGCCTATCCAGCCTCTCCTTATAACTCAAACTCTCTATTCCCAGCAACTACCCCCAATTCCAAACTCCAACCCATCCTCCACTCTAAACCCCTCCCAATCACTGTCACCAATCCTACCCCTTCTTTCTATTTCACGTCTCCTGTCTTCTGATCTGTCTCCTCCCACATCCCCCTCTCCTCCCACCGACTGTCCAGGGCTTCCTCATGCTAATGCTGCTTGAATTTATGTGTAAAATTTGTTGAATTTGAGGTCCAGTTGTAAAAAAAAATGCTCTAATTCCTTAAGCCGTGAAATATCCTAACAGCAAACTAGGAAGCAAGGATAAGTGGATGGAGGGTTAGGGTGAGTTGAATGACTGTGGTATGACAGATAGGAGATGGTTAAAGTGGGTACTTCTGATAGAATAAAAAGGAGGGGTATTGATGAGATGGAAGGAGTGGAGGCTTAGTGAAATGGTGAGGGTAAAAAGTATTTATTGGGGAAAAGAGTTTGGATGACAACACAAATAATTGGGTAAGAGAGTGGGAAGGGAGTTGCTAATTAAAGTCAAAATGATCATGCATGCTCTTCCTAAAGCTTGTCATTGACTCTTTTCCCTTCCCTGACTCCCCAAAGCCTGTCCCTGATCTACAAGGCACAAGTTAAGAGCGTGAAGGAGCACTCCTCACTTGCCTGGATGGGTGCAGCCCCAACAACATGCAAAAATGTTGACACCATCCAGGACAAAGTAGCCTGCTTCATTGGCACTACATCCACAAGCATCCACTTCCTCCACCACCGACGCTCAGTAGCAGCAGCGTGTACTATCTACAAGATGCACTGCAGAAATCCACCAAAGATCCTCAGATAACACATTCCAAACCCATGACCACTTCCATCTAGAAGGACAAGAGCAGCAGATACACGGGAACACCACCCCCTGCAAGTTTCCCTCCAAGTCATTCACCATCCTGACTTGGAAATATATCACTGTTCCCTCACTGTTGCTGGGTCAAAATCCTGGAATTCCCTCCCTAATAGCATTGTGGGTCAACCCACAGTAAGTAGACTGCAGCAGTTCAAAAAGGCAGCTCGCCACCACCTTCTCAAGGGCAACTAGGGATGGGCAATAAATGTTGGCCCAACTAGTGATGTCCATGTCCCACAAATGAATAAAACAAAAGATGTTTCTCATCCATTGAAGCTTTGATTTCAAGTTCCATTTTAGATAAAACAATTGAAGGGATCGGATCCATGACTGACTGCATACTTATTTCACCAGTTGGTTCCCAAAAATGGGGTTTCAAATTCAAGCTTGCAATTTCTTCAACATTAGCTTCTGCTTATGACCGGATATCAAATCCTTATTGGAGCTTTGGACATTAGGTCAAGATACATTCACCAGGATGTTGCACTGAACATCAAAGGTACAGCATCTGCAGTTTGTTATGCCAACAGCTGCCTCTTCCCCAAATCTTCAGATGCTTTTAACAGCAGTTTATAATATTCAGAGATCCTTCCCAGTGCAGCACCCTTTAAAGGAGGTGTGTGTGTGTGTGTGTGTGTGTCTGTGAGCGAGAGAGAGAGCAGGCCAAGCAATAAAGTGACTCTTTCCAATCGGCTTGAAGGATTCTCACTGAGAGAGGCAGAGTTTAAACTGAGAAGTCAGCAGTTCCTTTGTGGGTAATTGTGTCACCTCCTCATAAGAGGGTTATGCATTCAATCCCTCCTCAGGACACATGTATAACAATTTAGGTTGATGCTCCAGCACTGTGCTGAGTGATGAAGATTTATTATTTGGAAACTGGAGACTGAATTCTGACAAATTTTGGCCAGGTGCTATTTTTGGAGAGTGTCATGCAGGGTTTCCTGCCAAGGCCCATTGGCAACTTTCCTCACATAATCTTCTGCTGATCATCTCATTAATAGCTCAATTGGACTCCAAAACAACTTTGCTTATTTCTCTGCCACAGAGGATGGTGGAGGCTCAGTTGTAGAGCCATACAGCTCAGAAACAGACCCCTCAGTCCAATCAGTCCATGCCGAACATAATCCCAAACTGAACCAGTCCCACCAGCGTCCTCCTGGCCCACATCCCTCCAAATTTTTCCTAGTTGTATACTTATTCAAATGTCTTTTAAGTGCCCACATCTACCACTTCACATTGAGTATATTCAAGGCTGAAATCAATAGATTTGTCAATGTTTAAAAATCAAAGGACAACAGGAGATTAGTGTAGTCAAATATTATTGAAGTAGAAAATCAGCCGTGATCTCACTGAATGAGCTCATTCTGCCATTCAATAAGATCAAGGTTCATCTTTGGTCTCAACTCTACCTTCCTGGCTCTGTAACATATCCCTTAATTCTCTTAGACCCTGGTAGTCCACTGACCTCTGTTCTGGATATACTTAACGACCAAGATTCAACAACTCTCTGGATTAGAGATTTGCACAGATTAACTACCCTTGCAGTGAAGACATCTCTTCTCAGCCTAATTGGCCAATCAGTCATTCTGAGATTGTATCACGAGTTCTAAGTTTGTCAACTGGATGAAGCATTTTTCACCATTTACCTTGTCAATCCCCTAAAGGTTTTTTATACTTAAGTTAGATCACTTGCCATTCTTTTCAAGTCTAGACAGTTACACGAATAGGAAAGGTTTAGAGGGATATGGGCCAAACACAGGCAAATGGGACTAGTTTAGTTTGGGAAGTCTGGTCAGCGTGGACGAATTGGACTGAAGGGTCTGTTTCCATGCTGTATGACTCTATGAATGGCAGAATGGGCTAGAATGGTCAAACAGCCTTCTCCTGCATTTATGCTCTTCTCTTCTCAACTCATGACAGAAAGAACTTCCTTGTCAATGCAGCCCTATCATTCTTCTGAATACACTAGTATATGGCCAGGAAGCAGCAGCCAGAAAACGTAGGCACAATCTGCTCTGAAAATCATCGCTACTTCAGACACCAGCTTTTCATAGTCAGTTAGTCAATAGAAATCACAAAATGGGAGCAGTCCAATAGCTCTGCATCATTCTCTATGGAGCTCCTGACAAAAAAAAACCTACTTGAAAGAAAATTGTGGGCTTTTTTTTTCTGTTGTTTCAACAAAGACAGCCTGATGAGGTAATGATTTTGAGAAGTGTAGGAATGTAGAGGTCTGAGGCGGTGGAAGATTGCTGGCCTGTTCTGTTCGGTTAGCAGGACAATGAACTCCTTTTAACAAATAAGATAAGTGACCCTGCCATCTGTCTTCAGACTTCCTGCAAATGCAGAAGGTCAACAGTTTGTTCTTGTGTGGGAATGATAATCTGGAAGTGGCTCCATGATCTGTAACCCAGAGTGAATTTGCTTAAACAAGCTATGATTTAATGATACCCTTTCTTTTTGCTCCACTTTTCTCCTTAGTCCCATATGAGTGAAAGTCATTTTGCATGCACTGTTTGCTTTCTTATGTAGCATCGCTAGAGGGCCTCAGACCCTTAACTTTAAACCTGTATTTCCTCAGTGACCATGCAGATTGCTGTTTTCTTTTATCATTTGCACAGCATCCCCGTTCTTAGTCTGTGTTTGCTCTTATAATGTTTTTCTGAAGAGACAAGCCATTGTGCATGTTAAGTTCCATACATCTCTGCGTCACATGGTTCCAGCTCCACAAAAGTTAATGGCTGACAGTCCAGAGCAAGTGCTGTGTTCATCTCAGGTCAGACTCCAGTCTGGAGTGAATAGAATCAAACCAAATCCCTGCAGTGTGGAAACAGGCTGTTCAGCCCAACAAGTCCACACCAACCCTCAGAGCTTCCCACCCAGATCCATCCCCCTAATCTACACATCCCTGAACACTATGGGGCAATTTAGCACAGCTAATCCACCTAGCCTACACATCTTTGGACTGTGAGAGGAAACCAGAGCACCTAGAGGAAACCCACGCAGGCACAGGGAGAATGTGCAAACTCCACACACACAGTGTCACCCAAGGGTGGGATTGAACCTGGGTCCCTGGTGCTGTGAGGCAGCAGTGCTGACCACTGAGCCACCATGCCGTCAATACAATGCAATACAATATGAATGTAAGTGATTCCAAGGTCATTATTTCCAGGATGTGGAGGATAATTTCCGCCATTGTCCCCATCTCACAATCGACACCACAAAAGGCGTTTATCTGGTCAATATTGCATTCTTGTTTGTGGAAGCTTGCAGAGCCTCACATACATTGCTATTTTTCCTACATTACAGCAGGGACTACATTTCAAAAATGCTTCATTGCTTCAAAATGTCTGATGGTCAAGGAACTTGCTATAAAAATGCAAATCTTTTAAAATTATTTTCTGTTTAAGTTATGAAAGTTGTGAAGTTATGAAATGTGAAGTTATGAAATGTCCTGAAAAGTTATAAGACTTGCATTTATACAGCCTCAGGGTGTCCCAAAGCACTTTACAGCCAGCAAAATAAATTTCTCCATGTTGCTGTTATAAGAAAAATAGCAGTAGGTTTGTCTAAGGCAAGATTCCACATGTGGTCATATAACAACGACAACAAAACCTGTCTTCACATGATGTTGGCTAAAGGCTAAATGTCACCCAAGTCACTGAAGAAGGTCTTCAAAATAGTGCCGTGGAATATGTTACTTGCAACCAAGAGGAGAAACGGTTTAATGTCTCATTCGAGAAACAGTGCAACTCTCCCTCAGTACTGCACTGGATTGGCAACCTGCCTTCTATCTGTATTGGGAATTAAACACACATCCTTAATGCAAAGGCAGGAGCTCTACCCTTCAAGCCATGGCTAGTCACTGAGTGAAGTAAACTCTTGAAGTTGTAATTTGGAAAGTTTCCAACACCAATACAGACATCAAGGCTAAAAAGAAAATCTCCTAAGCAAGCACAATATGTCATAAAGTGCGTGATCACAAAACCATGGCAGCTATAAAACAGTAAGTGTTAGGTAGTGAGTCTAACATCCACCAGAATAGAAAGCTGTTTAGCTAAATGTCTGGGAAACTGTTGCCCTTCCTTTAATCTGCTTTGGGGGATGTGACCTATCAATCCTGAAATAGCTAATAAGATTGTCAATCCATGGTTTGGGGCATTAAGTTGGTCTTCCGTAACCCAAAACGCTTGGTATCGTTGGCAGCCTTGGCTAAAGGTTGTAATGCTGATTGGGGATAATACTGACCTGGTATTGCTGATAAATTCCTCCGGAAAATATGGCATGGTTTACAAAGCTTCTAGGGAGAGGTGGTGATGTCATGGTAATGTCGCTAGATCTAGTAATTCAGAATTCCAAGCTAATGTTCTGAGGACATCGGTTTGAATCCTGCCATGTCAGATGGTAAAATTTGAATTTAAAAAAAATCTGGAATTTATAAGTTAGCCTAACGGTGATGTTAGCTTTATGACATGTAACTACTATCAATTGCTGTAAACCCATGTAGTTCACTGATGTCCTTTAGGGAAGGAAATCTGCCATCCTTGAAATCACATTGGGTCAGGCAGCATCAGTGGAGCGAGAGCAAGCTAACGTTTCGAGTTGAGATGACCCTTCACGGAAATGTTAGCTCGCTCTCGCTCCACGGATGCTGCCTGACCCAATGTGATTTCCAGCATTTGTTGCTTTCAGTACAGAGTCCAGCATCTGCATTAACTTGCTCCTAATTTGGCATCCTTACCTGGACTGGTCTACATGCGACTCTAGACACTCAGCAATGTGGTTTAATATTAAGAACCCTCTAGACAATTAGCGTTGGGTTATAAATGCTGACCTAGCTGGTGATGCCAACATCCAATGAACAAATAAAAAAAAGGACCTGAAAATTTTCCTATGTTCTAAATGGCTCATTGATTTTTGTATGTGTAGGTGTGTGAAAGAGAGTGATGAGGAGCTGGGGTCACTGGTGTTGGATAGCAGAGGTAGGTCAAAGCAAAGCTCCTAGGTCCTCATATTGGTCAGCAATGGAAGATCTTTCAATGTGGCTGTATCTCTAATTGGCAATTGGTTAGCTCAGTTAGTTGAATGACTATTTTTGCTATACAGGGTGATGCCAACAGTGCAGGTTCAATTCCCATCACCAGCTGAGGTTACCATTGAAGGTCCCTCCTTCTCAACCTCTCCCCTGGCCTGAGGTATGATTACCCTCAGGTTAAACTATTACCAGTCATTGCTCTCTAATGAGAGAGCAGCTCTAGGTTAAGGCAAGAGGGAAAGAAAAGCAGTAAAACAGGCAAACACCGCCATTCTGGTCTAACTCATCTTGTATACTTCAAAAATGAAGGTCCGTCACAATTAGGATATTCAACCCACAGTCTCAGAACTCTTTCCTCAACAAAGTCCTGAATGGTCTAACCCATATCCTTACTGGTTACCTCTGGATTCTGGGCATGCTAGTCATTAAGAACATCTTTTCTGTTAGAACATAGAACATGGAACAATAGAACATTACAGCACAGGCCCTTCGGCCCTCGATGTTGCGCCTACCTGTGAAACCAATCTGAAGCCCACCCAGCCTACATTATTCCATTATCATCCATATGTTTACCAACGACCATTTAAATGACCTAAAAGTTGGTGAGTCTACTACTGTTGCAGGCAGGGCACTTTTACCTGGGCAATTTTTTTTTGTACTGGTTTTTCTATGGTCTATGAGCAGCTCTATGGTCCTCTTGGACATTGCAATTTTTACTTTATCTGTTAAACTCTCTGTCTGCATGCACTTTCAACCCAGGACTCACTGATATATAACCTCACTGATTCTCTCACAATTTGTTTGCCTGCTGTATTCCCACAAAAGAATTCAATGGTAATATTAATAGCAGAAAATGTCTATGTAAATAAACTAATCACTCGAATTGCACAGGCTCATCAAAAATATCTCAAAATACTTCCTAGAAAGCTGCTTTGGGAACCATCGCCTTCTCAGCGGTTTTTTGTGTTCTAGCCTGATATGGCTCTGTGTCACTCTTTGTCTTCCTGGTACACTGGTGAAACACCTTGTGACTTTTAATTATATTAAAGGCATTACGTAAACCAAGTTATGGTTGTTAATCAACACCTTTTGCTAATGGTGTCTCTGGTGGTGCCCTAGTCCAGATGTTCACATCCTTAATCAGGCTTTGATTCATTGCCCAGTGCTTCAAGACATTTCGACATTTTAGTCCTGACCACAGCTCAATATGTCTGCCAAGCCACAATCGTAGAAAGTTACAGACAGAGACCATTCAGCCCTTCATATCTATTGCTTTTTGAAAGGCTTTCTTCTGTTTTATCCAATTGTCTTTTGAAAGCTGCTGTTAAATCACTTTGCACTACACTTTTGGCAGTGCATTCTGATCCTAGCAACTCACTGTGCCAAATTTGTTTTCCTCATGTTGCCTCTGTTTCTTTCACAAATCATTTAAATCTGATCAAACACTTGGAACAACTTCTCTCTGTATTTACACCATCAAAGTCTTTCAAGAGCTTGGACACCTCCAATCAATTTCTCTTCAACCTTCGCTGATCTAATGAAGACAATCCCAGGCTCTCCAAGCAACTAGAGGCTTTCAGGTATCATTTGAGCGAATTTCCTCTGCAGCCTCTCAAGGGCCTTGCCAAGTTTCTTAAAATGTTCAATTCAAGATATGCAAACAGATGATTTAGGAGCACAGTAGACTATTTGGTCCTTCATCCTACTCTATCATTCAATCAAATCATGGCTGATTTGTTTGTGTTTCAAATACCAGAATGCCATCTACCTCCTGATGACTCTTGACTCCGCCACCTATCGAGAATCTATCCACCTCTGACTTAAAAATATCGAATGGTCACGCCTCCAAACCCTTCTGCAAAGTGGTATTCCAAAGTCGTACAACAATCTGAGAGAGACACTTGCCTCACAGATCCTCTCATTGCTGGAATAGCGTAGGTTAGATGGGCTTCAGATTGGTTTCACAGGTCGGCGCAACATCGAGGGCCGAAGGGCCTGTACTGCGTTGTAATTTTCTACGTTCTATGTTCTATGTTCATCTCTGACCTGAAAGAGCAACCTCTGATTCAAAAACACTGCCCTCGTGTTCTGGACTGACACACAAGGATAAACAATCTTATTAAGTCCCTCTTGTCAAGACCATTGTACCTTGTCAAAACCTTATAAACATCAATCGAAACATCCCTTGGAGTTCTAAACTCTAGTGGAAACTGGCCCAGCCTGTCCAACTATTCCTTAAAACACAACCCACTCATTCTAGGAATCTATCTATAGATGCACACAAATGGCAAATGTTACAGCAATCAATGTCAAATGTATTTGTCAAGTTAGTGAAATTATTAAATTTAAAAAGATGATAAACTCTAGAAAATACAATGAAGGGGTTCCCCATTCGGCAGCAAAGTGGTTTCCTGTGGTCCAAAGTCTCTGCTGTATCAGAAAATATCATAGTAATGAGGTAAAAGACCTTCAATTATGTATCTTGGCTGTTCCATTTTTAGCCATTAAAAGGACTTTTTTTCATAAATACATTGTTTGCTTCTATAAAATGAGTATCTTAATCATGGCCAGAAAATCTTCCATATAAAACTAAATAATTGTTACAAAATCTTTACTCTGGACACTAACAGATGGAGAATACTTAGCTAGATTCAATGCAATATGTTGGGTATATTAAATGCAACTGTAGGGTAGGTATAGAGTCACTTGCAATAGTCAGTATATCATAAAGAAAGCAATTGAGTTTATTTTAAGCATGTTTTTTAACTTGGTCATGCATTACAGAAGCAGCATATGATGGAGGCACGACAAGCCAGGAATCTGTGCTGCAGCATTTATGTTAACCCAAGACCTAGAAGCTAAGGTGCAGGAACCAATGGGCCTTGACAGGCAGAAGCTAGAGCGCCATGGAGCTGAGCTTACTTTAGTACAAAACCAGGGCTCTAGCTGTAGTGTAGGCACCTGTGTTGTGCAGTAACTTCAGTGTCCTATGGTACAGGACAAGTCCATTTGATTTAATTTATTGTAGTCACATGTACCTAAGTCCAGTGAAAAGCTTTGTTTTGCGAGCGGTGCAGGCAGGTCACACAAACAAGGACATAGAGATCAAAGGGCGTTTAGGCAGAGTGATACATACAATATTATAGCTGCACAGGAGGTGCACAAAGCAAGATCAACATTATTTGATGATAGAGAGGTCCATCAGGGAAGAAGCTGTTCTTGAACCTGCTGGTGTGTGTCTTTAAGCTTTTGCATCTGCTGCCTGATGGAAGAGGTTGGAAGAGAGCATTACCACAGTGGGAAGGGTCTTTGGTGATGTTGGCAGCCTTTCCACAGCAAAGAGACGTGTAAATGGAGTCCATAGATGGGAGGTTGGCATGTGTGATGGTCTGGGCTGTGCACACAACTTTCTGGACCCAGAAGCCAGCTGGGCCTGTGGTACACAGAAGACCTTAAATCTAGGCTTGTGTGCAGGAGCTAGAAGCCAGGAGCCTGTGGCAGAGCAGCTATATGCCAGAGCCTGTTTTGAATCATGAGTTGTTGCAAGTGATCCAATGTGATATTTCCAAGTCAACATAACAGAATAGAGATAATGTTTCAGGTCCAGTGACCTTTCTTCAAAACTTCAAAATTCTGAAGAAGGGTCACTGGACCTGAAACGTTAACTCTACTTTTTCTCCATCGATGAGACTTGCAGAGTTTCTCCAGCAATTTCTGTTTTCGTTTCAGATTTCCAGCATCCGCAGTTCTTTACAGTTTTATTTATAATAGAATACAGAACAAGAATTAGAACAGAAAAGAAAGGGGCAGCACAGTGGCTCAGTGGTTAGCACTGCCGCATCACAGTGCCAGGGACCTGGGTTGGATTCCAGCCTTGGGTGACAGTCTGTATGGAGTTTGCACGTTCCCCCCATGTCTGTGTGGGTTTCCTTTGGGAGCTCCAGTTTCCTTCCGTGGTCCAAAGATGTGTAGGTTAGGTGGATCGACCATGCTAAATTGTCTGTAGCATCCAGGGATGCGCAGGCTAGGTGCATCAGCTGTGGAAAATGTGGGGTTACGGGAATAGGGTGAGGATGCTCTTTGGAGGGTCAGTGCAGACTCAATGGGCTGAATGGCCTTTTTTCTGCATTGGAAGGATTACACTTAGACTGAGTGTAATCCTGTGTTCAGGTTTTAGAAGCTGAACAGAGGCAAAGGGTTCGGGGAAGGAATGGGTGTAGTTTTCCTAAGCTAGCTGTGAAAATATTGGCCCTGGCATTACACACCGTGGGCATTAAAACACACACACACAGTCTTGGCCGCTTTTCATATTAGGAGAATTTTTTTTTACAGTGATGCTTTTATAGTCTTGTAGGAAGGGAAGAAAGTTATAATTGAGTGTAATCTCCTGGTCTCCCAAATTACTGTCACAACACAGAACTGTTGAGTAGCTCCTGCAGCAAGCGTCCAAAACTCACAAAGTTTCAAGTCAAACCCGAAACAAGCCTAAGCATGGTACATCTGGCCTGCACTGTAGAAGCAGAAACATTTTGCTCAGTTACTGAATTAGTTGTGGGACGTATGGAATTTTAGCATGAACATAAGTAATGAGAGAGGCTTTGAAGACCACAAACAAAACTGATCCTAATTGGACAGTAGCAAGAAAGAATTGCTTTTATATATCACCTTTCACAACCTTAGCACACCCCATAATGCTCGACAGCTAATTAATACCTTTTCGAGCTATGACAACTGTCATAATGTAGCAAATGCAGCAAGCAGTTTGCACACGATAAGCTCCTCCAAGCTGACATGCGATAATGAGCAGGTCACAGAGTCATAGAGATGTACAGCACAGAAACAGACCCGTCGGTCCAACTCATCTATACTGACCAGATATCGTAAATCAATCTAGTCCCATTTGCCAGTATTTGGCCTATATCCTCTAAACCCTTCTGATTTATGCGCCCATCCAGACGCCTTTTAAATGTTGCAGTTGGATCATTTGGAATAGTGATGTTCAATGATTGATTTAAAGCCTCACTTAATGATCTTCAAAGTAGTGCCACGGATTGAATGTGTCCATTTATAAGGATGGGGTATAGGGCCTGGGTTTAATGCCTCATCCTGGGGATGCCAGCCCCAGCAGTGCAGCACTCCGTCCATACTGCACCGTAAGTATTTGCCTGGGTTATGTGCTCCATCCCTAGATACTGCAGCAGCCCATTCCTGTATGCAGGAAGACCTAGACAATATTCAGGCTTTAGCTGATCGGTGACAAGTAACATTAGTGCCCCTCAAGTTCCAGGCAGTTACCATCTCCTTCAAGAGCGAATCAAGCTATCTTCCTTTAATATTCAATGGCATTATCATGACTGAATCCAGCACCAGCACCTTTATGATGGTGGAATTTATCTGGACCAACCATATAAACACTGTGGCTATAAGAGTGGATGAGAAACTGGGAATTCTGTGGTAAGTAACTTAGTTCATGTCTCTTCAAAGCCTGTCCGACATCTACTAGGGACGTGCTGGGTGAATGGTGGAGTGCCCTCAACCAGCTCAGATGACTACATCTCCAAAAATACTCAAGAAACTTGACACAACCAAAGAAAAAATAGCCCTGCTTAATCAGCATCACATCCACCGCCTGGTTTAAAGTGAGAAAGGAAAGATTTAAAAGGGACCTGAGGGGCAACTTTTTCACACAGAGGGTGGTGCGTGTATGGAATGAGCTGCCAGAGGAGGTGGTGGAGGCCGGTACAATTACAACATTTCAAAGGCGTATGGATGGGTACATGAATAGGAAGGGTTTAGAGAGATACGGGCCAAATGCTGGCAAATGGGACTAGATTAGTTTAGGATATCTGGTCGGCATGGACGAGTTGGATCAAAGTGTCTGTTTCCATGCTGTGTAATCCTATGACTCTATAACTGCCTCCACCACAGAAACATGGCAGTAGTGTTTACCAACAATGAGATGTACTGCAGCAACTCACCAAATAGAGCACCTTTCAAACCCATGAACTCTATCTTCTGAAGGGCAAGGGTGGTAGGTGCATGAGGACATCAGCTCTTGTGGGTTCCCCTCCACACCTCCATCCTAACTGCAAATTGCAACTTCATTTCTTCATTGCAATGGGAGCGACATCTTGGAAATCTCTCTCCCTCCATCAGCATCACGGGGTACACACTGTGGACTGGAGCACTTTAAGAAGGTGTCTCAACACCACATTCACCGGGACATTAGGGATGGACAATGGGTGGTACTCACATCCTGAGGACAAATTTAAAAAATACAATATTGTAAGACTTGAACACACTGCCATTGGAAGTTGGGCCAAAGTCTATTGCACATGGTTTGAAAAGAGTATACAAGACAAGATGCATTCGTTGGATTTTATAAACCTGTACAAACTAGGATGAATAGAGGATTTGAAGGAGGACCATCTCTTTTGCAAGCAAGCTCATATTTGTGTTCATTAAATAGTTTGCTTGTCTGAAACCCTCCCACTGATACCCCAATGATGAAGTCATTGTATTACTCACTCATCCCTTTTGTGAATATTTCTCAGACGTATCTTGGTCTAGGGAACTCAGCGCTAATGTATTTAGGCTGTTTGGCTTCGTTTTCCTCCTGGAAGAACAGCAGGTAAATGATGTAACTGGGGACTCTGACTTCCTGTTGTGAATCCCAATGAAGATCAGTTCTTACTTCGAAATTTTGTTTTAAAGCAAAAATGACGTCTGGAGGCAATTGGAGCCGTGTGGAGTGGGATGGTGCGGATGGAAACAGGCTTTCAACAAGGAAGCCTTGAATCTGCAGCAGCATCAAGGTCCCCGCAGAACTGTTCAGGGGAAGCGAAGATTCATGATGACAATTCTGGTGGATTAAATTAACCGAGTGGAGGTATAAGACCTTTCCAAGAAACATTAATGATAAGCAGAAAGAAATCTCTGTGAATCTCTTCAAATTTGAGCTGTTCTCCCCTCTGGGGCTAATGTGATCCCAACTGATATCTATCAGAATCTTTTTAAGCCTCCTTCCTTTCCACATCTCCACTGCTAATGCCATCCTCTTTCAATTACCTTCGTGCCTGAATGGTCACTCACAGCCGTTAAAGAACTCTTTCTACCTATAAAAATAACTCGGGCAGAAGTCCTGGAAACGCAATTACAGTGGATACATTTAATAAAACGGCGAGCTTGTTTTATTGATATTTCGACTAACAGTCTCTGCTAAGTTCTGAACTGGGCAATTTTGCTGGATGGAGGAAAAACTGTCGGTGGGGAATGTATTTGAGAAAATATTACCATAACGAGTGAGAGAAGTCTTTCTTGAATCCAGTGTTATTCTATGGCTTGATATGTGGTTGAATTGTAAGAGATTGAATGAGTAAACACAGGTGATTGCGTATTTTTATTGTTGTTGATGGCCACATTCCAGGTAAAATGAAGCCAGTTTCCCCCAGAGCTAAAAAGTGCTCCTGAATGGACAGTTAGCCAAAGAATTTGTGTGCGTGCAGCAGCTTTGATTAATTAGGCTGTAGATTTAGCAGGCTGCGTTTAATCAAGATGAAATTAATCACTTTGAATCAATGTCTTTTAAAATCTAGAACTGTGATTTATGACGTGGCTTTGCCTGACTACTCGAGGTCCTCCAAATATCACAACTTGAACGTTCTGCAAAGAGCCAGGTTTTACTTTTAGGATTAATCTGCACCACCGTTCTTGCTGCAGAAATGCTTTTAATGGTTTGGAAGGTTCGAGCTATAGGGAGAGGCTGAAGAGACTGGGTCTACTTTGCCTGGAGTTTCAGACGCTGATGGGTGACCTTATAAAGCCTTAGAAAATCAGGAGGGGCATGGATAGGGTGAATAGTCAAGGTCTTTCCCCCAGGGTAGGGGGACCAGATCTAGAGGGCATAGGTTGAAGGTGAGAGGGGAAGGATTTAAAAGGGACCTAAGCGGCAACTTTTTCACACAGAGGGTATGGAATGAGCTGCCAGAAGAAGTCATGGAGGCTGGTACAATTACAACATTTAAAATGCATCTGGATGAGGATATGGATATGAAGGGTTTAAGAGGGATACGGGCCAAATGGTGACAAATGGGACAGTAATTTTTCTAGGATATCTAGTCAGCATGGGTGAGTTGGACCAAAAGGTCTGTTTCCATGCTGTACATCTCTATGACTCTATGAATATCACACCAGAGCAAATTACTTGTGACATTTTGCATTTTTGAAATTTGGTTGATTTTAAACTTTTTGCTTTGCCATCAGAAATGAAAAATTGACTGTGGGCAGATTCTGGTTGTGTCTGGTTCTGCTTCTGTTCACCACATTTTCATTGTGTTCTCTGGGTCTGAGTAACCTTGGGGTAGGAGCAAGAAACATCTACCCATATGTTTGAGAGCTTTTATGATTGGTGGGCAGTGCACCACACTTGTACTTATTATCCTGCATCCATGTTTTATTTGCACAGTATATTCCATTCCCTTGGAAAGCCCCAAAAAACTTTGTAGCCAGTCTACAAGGGCAGATGGAAATTTGGAGTTTGGACTTTGGAACGCGAATGGATCAACCATGATTTTATTAAATGACAGCAGACATGATGGGATGAATGAACTATTTCTGCTCTAATGTAAGGTCATAGTAATGAAATATTGGAGGAAGCGCAACAATTATTTTGCCTTCTATCCTGCCTGCTGCACCTGCATGCTTACCTTCAGCAACTGACGCGCAAAACTGTCACAGTCAATTCTTATGTTCCCACAAGCTTACATTCATACTCTATTTTCACCTTCTTAAGCAATCCCTTGGTACTTCTTTCCTGACTCTCAAACCATTCCCAATCTTCAGGACTATTGTTTCTCCTTACCAATCTGTACGCCTCATTTTTTTGTATTCGATGCTATCTCTAACTTCCCTAGTAAGCCATGGTTTGGCCACTGTTCTCTTTGAAGACAAGAATAACAGATTTTCCATTTCACCATTTGCTGTTTGAATGTTTGCCATTGCCTAGCCATCGTCATGCTTCCTTCCGGCAACTGGTGCACGAGAGAACCCAGGTCTCGTTGAACATTCCCCTCTTTCAATTTACAGCCATTCAAATAATAACCTGCCTTCCTATTAGGGGAGATGTCAGAGGAAGGTTCTTCACACAGAGAGTGGTGGGTGTGTGGAATGCGCTGCTGGCAGTGGTCGTGGAGTCAGATACTTTAGAGACTTTTAAGCAACTCTTGGATAGGGCACATGGATGATAGTAAAATGTAGGGCACGCAGGGTAGTTTGATCTTAGTCGGATAATAGGTCAGCACAACATCGTGGGCCGAAGGGCCTGTACTGTTCTGTACTGTCCTATGTTCTATGTTCTATTTTTGTTCTACCAAGGTGGACAACACATTTATCCACAGTGTTCTGCATCTGCTATGCATTTGCCCACTCACTCAGCCTGTCCAAATCACACAGCAATGTCTCTGCATCGTCCTCACAGCTCACTCCAGCCACCTTTGTGTCATCTGCAAGTTATGAAATACTACATTTAGTTCCTTCCTCTAAATTATTAACGTATGTTGTGAATCGCTGAGATCCTAGCATCAATCCCTGTGGTACCCCCACTAGTCACTGCCTGCCAATCAGAAAAAAAGACCCATTTATTCCTGCTCTTCATTTCCTGTCTGCTAACCAGTTTTCAATACACCACCACAATCCTATGCACTTTAATTTTACGCATTAATCCCTTACGTGGGACTTTTGTTGATAGCTTTCTGAAAGTCCAAATAAACAACACCCATTGCCCTCCCTCTCCGATCAACACTAGTTAATCCTCCAGCTGATTTGTCAACCATGATTTCTCTTTTGTAAATCCATGCTGACTGTATCTGATTCTACCACTGTCTTCTAAGTGTTCTGCTATAAAATCCTTGATAGTGGACTTGAGCATCTTCCCCACTACTAACGTCAGACTCACTGGTCTATAATTCCCTGTTTTCTCTTTACTTCCCTTTCTAAATAGTGGGGTTACATTAGCTAGTCTCCAATCTGTAGGAACTGTACAGAGTCTAAAGAATCTTGGAAGCTGACCACCAATGTGCCCATTATTTCCAGGGCCACTTCCTTAAGTATCCTGGGGTGTAGATTATCGGGCCCTGGGGATTTATTACCCTTCAATATCATCTACTTATCCAACATCATTTCTGTACTAATGCAGATTTGCTTCAGTTCCTCCCTCTCACTAAACTCAGAGCTCCCCATCATTTTTGGTATGCTATTGGTGTCCACTTTTCTGAAGACAGAAGCGAAGTATGAATTTAGTTTGTCAGCTGCTTCTTTATTCTCAATTATAAATGTTCCCCGTTTCTGACTTTCAGGGACCCACATCGGTTTTTACCAAGCTTTTTCTCTTAATACACCCATAGAAACTGTTCCTGACAGTTCTTATGTTCCTGCAGGCTTACACTCCAATTCTAATTTCACCTTCTTAATCAATCCATTTGCTGATTCCCAAACAGTTCCGTATCCTCAGGTTTATTGTTAATCCTTGCCAATTTGATTACCTCCTTTTTGCACCTAACACTCCCAAACTTCCCTCATTAGCCATGGTCTGGCCACTGCTCTCTTGCGGCAGACAGGAACAAACAGTTTTTCTACTTCACCCATTTGCCCTTTGAATGTTTGCCATTGCCTCTCCATTGTCATTCCTTTCAGTAACATTTCCCAATCCATCAGAGCCAACTCACAATAATTAATCACAACTGAAATTAATCACAATAATCTACTTACTACTTGCTATATTAAAAGCCATGATGCGGAGGTGCCAGTGTTGGACTTGGGCATGTGAGTCTTATATTTATCATGTTGTTCCAGTCATATGGTTTGTCTCCAGCACCACCTTATTTTTTAAATTTTCATCATTATCTCTCTGCCTCATTTAATCAGATAATGGGGCATCGCTTCGCTTATTATTGAGATGTTGACACTTTCCTCAACACTGTCTGACACTTTCAATCACCTGTAGAGATTTATTACTCGACGCTCCACTCACACCATTTGCGTGATCTTTTGATCTCCCTGCCTATAAATTCTGTGTCTGTGTGCTTCTCTCTCACTTCGTCTGACGAAGGGGCTACACTCCGAAAGCTTGTGATTTCAACTAAACTTGTTGGATTATAACCTGGTGTTGTGTGACTTCTGGCAATATTAAATAAAGTTTTTGAGAGGGTCTGGTGACACAATGGTAGCGCCCCTAACTCTGAGCCAGAAAATCCAGCTTCCAGCTCCATCTGTCTTGGATGTGTGCCATACTGTGTCTGAACTGGTTGATGAAGAATAATTTAAAACTTTTGGAGAAATGCAATCAAAGCTTGAACAAGACTAATTACAATTAAACAATTCTTGTTCATATTCTAAATCTTACCTTTTAATGCAACCAATTAGCAAGAAAATCTTTCTTTAAAAAAATTCCTCATAATGCAATCAAACTTCCATATTTCCTTACCTTTCTTTAAACAAAAAAAGTAACTTTTTCAATCACAAAGTGCACCCAGCAGAATTTGATAAAACCTTCTAAGATTTTGCCTGTGACACCTGTCAAGCTTCTTTCCCTGGTTTCTATCTCCCTCCCTTTTGAATAAAGGAGTTACATTCACAAACTCCCATTCTATTGGGGCCTTCTCTGAATTGAGGGAGGTTTGTAAAATTAAACCCAATGCATCAATTTCTTTTAAGACCCCAGAGTAAAGTCCATCTGGACCCAGGTACTTGTTAGCTCACACTCCAACAATTTATTCAGTATCACTTCTCTAATGGTGTAAGTTTCCTGAGTTCCTCCCTCTCTTCCATTCCCTGATTTATGGCTGCCATTAGGATGTTGCTTGTATATTTTACTGTGAGGATCAATGCAAAATGCATCTTCAGTTTATTTGCCGTCTTTTCATTTTCCAGAAATAACTCTCCTGACTCACTTTCACTAATGCTCAATTTATTAACGCTTCCTTTTAAAATCATACAAAGAAGCTCTTCCTGTCTGTTTTTATATTACTGGCTATCTCCTGTACTCAAAATTTTCCTTCCTTATTAATTTTCAGCTTCTTCTTTGCTTTCTTTAATCTGTCCAATCTTCTGATCTCCCACTGTCTTTGCACAATGATACGCTTTTTATTTAAGTTTGTTACCAGCTTTAACTTTTCCAGTTAGCCTCAGATGATGCTTCAGCAATGGCTTTTCCTCCATCATAAAGTCAGAAGTGGTGATGCTCACTGCTGGCTACACAATGTTCAAGATCATTCATGATCCCTCAGATACTGAAACAATCCATGCATTAACATCTGGACAATATCCAGGCTTGGGCCCACAAGTGGCAAGTAACTATTGCGCTGTGCAACTGCAAAGCAATGACCATTTCCAACAAGAGAGCATCTAATCATCCTGGGAGTTACCATTGACCAGAAACTGAACTGGACTAGCCATGTAAGTACCTTGGCTGCCAAAGGAGGTCAGAGGCTAGAAATATTATAGTGAATAAGTAACTGACCTCTTGACTGTCAACCATCTACAAGGCACAAGAGGGTGATGGAATACTCTCCACACTTGCTTGGATGAGCGCAGCTTCAACAACATTCAAAAAGCTTGACACCGTCCAGGACAAAGCAGCCCTTTTCATTGGAACAACAACCTAAAGCATTCAGTCCTTCCAGAGCTAAGAGAAGCAGCAGTGCGTACCATCTACAAGATGCACTGTAGAAATTCACCAAGGCTCCTAAAATAACGCCTTCCAAAGCCATGACCAGGACCATCTAGAAAGACAAGGTCAGCAGGTATGTGGAAACACCACCATCTGCAAGTTCCCCTGTAAGCCATTCAGCAACCAGACTTGCAAATATATTGCTGTTCCTTCATTGTTGCTAAGTCCAAAACTTGGCATTGTGAGTGTACCTTCACCAAATGGGTTGCAGTGGATCAAGAAGCCAGCTCACCACTGTGTTACAAAATCATTTTTCTGCGAGGACCTGGTTTATCTAGTTTATCTGGGTGTGATTAACAATTTCCAAGATGATCCAAAGTCACTCCTGACTTCTGTTAAATGTCTGACTCTACATATTTGAAGGCCTCAGAAGTTTGATTTCCAATCTTAAATTCCCTTCATATTTTCTCAATTACATACCTTTCAAATCTCTAAAATGTCCCCACAGAACATCATTGATGCGCCTCATTTAAATACCAATCAGTTTCTCTCTGTGATCCCAGTAGATCACTGCTGGATCTGCTTTAAGCTGAATGCCGCCTACTTTCAGCAAAATGAACCTGAAAAATATCTGACACCCCCGCATCATTCAGCTCAAACTCATTTGTTTAATTTCTATGCCTTCTCTTCCAAGGCATCTCCTCCTTTTCGTGGTTTCAAAAATACTTCCCTTTGAAACTTTTCAACTTTCAAAAATGCAAATTTAATATCAATTGACTGACATTCCCAGGAGTTTGTTGCTAAAAGAAGATCTTAAAGATCATTTCGCCCACTGGAGAGGCATCAACTCAATCACCAAGCTTTTCATTGACGCCGTGAGCCACTAGACTGGATTTAGCCTCATTCATCCCATTAGGAAACATATTTTCTGTGCCTTTCCATATATATGATAAGGCTGGCTGACCCTTACCTGACATCTCAGAGGATGCACCAAACTCATTCCGGCTTCTGTTTAGTATCCACGATCAGCTTAATTTCTAATTTGTTTGCAACCATTAAGACAAACAATGGCTTCTATTTCTCATGGTTTTCTGAGGCTGTTCCACAGACCTTGTACTTGTCAAATGATGACCTCTACTTGTCCTCCTATCTAGTTCTAAAGCACTACTACAAGATCCCCTTTGTGCAAATTCCTTTTGCAAGTTTGCAGTTTTTTCCTAGAGCCACGTTCACTTCCAGGTCCACTTTCAGAACTGGTGCTGTGGTTTCTGGCCTTCCACATCTTTACCTCATTTGGTATCCATGTATCAAGCCTCTTTGCTCCCATCTTGCACAGTTGGCCAATGTTTATATTTATTGGATGTTTTCCCTGCTCTTTCTAAAATGGTGACATTATTCCATTAACTGTCTTCTTCTGCCATATATTTCACATTGGTGTCAACTTTAGCCATTAACTCTAAGCCAAGTAGCCTTGCTTCACGTTCTCTATCATTTTGTCCATTTTGAGTTAACCCTTCATCTACTATAATTTGGTCCCCATAATTATCCAGCATATGGGGCTGAGGGCTGACCTTATGGAGGTTTATAGAATCATGAGGGCCACAGATAAGGTTATTAGCAAAGATTTTCTTCCTTAAAGTGGAGGAATTCAAAATTAATGGGCATATTTTTAAGGTGAGAGGAGGAAGATTTAAAAAGGATATGGGGACAACTTTTTTTTTAGTCAGAGAGTGGTTAGTGTGTGGAATGAACTGCCAGAGAAAGTGTAACTGCCCAACGCAGATACAGTTCAACACTTAAAAGAAATTTGGATAAGTTCTTGAGTAGGAAACGTTTGGACAGATACAGGCTAGGTGCAGGCAGGATGGACTACTTTAGCTTGGGAACATGGTCAGCATGGACTGGTTGGTCCGAAGAGTCTGTTTCCGTGCTGTATGACTCTATGACTCTATGTGTATGCAAAGGGTATGGTGCCCCATCACTTTCTGTGACTTGTTCAGAGTCTGCAATCATTGCCAAATAACTTCGGGGAACGCACCTTAACATTTTGGTTGTCATGCTTTGCCATCATGACCGATAACATTCCCCAAACCTTTCCACTCTTTCTGCCCTTCACTTTTATAATATGTTATATCCCTGGATTAAAATATATTTCTGATGACCTTGATTGATGTTGTAAGGCTTACCAAATTTTACCTCGGTCTCAATGAATGTCCTTCTCCCTGCATGCAGGACATTCAAATGATCAAAAAATGTGGAGCTAAACTATAAGCCAGGGGATGATCACACATTACCAAAAACTGATTAATATGCACTGTAACCCATAAGCACTAGCAGTGAGTTTTTTGCATTGACTGCCCATGCTAGGACAGATGTTAATTTACAACTTGGTTGATCTTCCACGATTTTATGAAACATGTCATCCTTTGCCGTATGATTTATTTCATACAATCTGTTATAAGAGGGATTTTCTGCTACTGCATTATTTACCACAAAGCACTTGATTGGTTCTCCAATTTCAAGGATCTGCCCACTGCCTTTGAATGAACTGGAAACCACCTCCAGGCCGATTAAAGGCTCAACCAGTTCAAAATATTGATTTTACTCAGTTTTCCACCACAGATAGGTTCTTGACCGAGAAACAAACTCTAGCTTCTCACCTCCGTGGTAATGATTCAGTCTTATTTTAAGGCAAACAAGTTATATTTTGTTAAAGAATATAGTTTCCAGAAAACAGAATCTACTTATTCAGCAAACACCAAACAGAGTCTATTTATTCAGAAAACACCACTATTTGTTGAGTCTTTACAACCTACAGCAAATGGGGCTCATGGCCAAAAGTTATGAGCAAAGTTTCCTGATGAAAACAGGATTACATTGCAACTCAAAACTACTGAGAAGAAGATTGTTGATAATGCAAACAAGGTGCTTAAAATCAGTCTCAGTCAGACACATCAGTGTGGTCTCCAGGTGTTAATAACAAGGAAACTGTCCAATCATCTAAAACAAAAGCAAAATATGGCTAATGCTGGAAAACTAGAAACCTCCGTGTGGAGATGCTGCCACAGATGCTGCAGGACCTGCTGAGTTTCTCTAGCATTTTCTGTGTTTGTATCAGCCACCTCCCTTCCTGGTTAGGATTGTGATGTAGGCAGCCTTATGTTAACGTGATGTCCTACTATAGAAGTACCACAGCATTGAGCAGCTGAACAGCAAACGAAAAGCAGCTTTCCGGTGTGCAATGCCATTGAATACACTAGATTATATTACATTGCAATTTCCTGCCAGCACTCTCATAGTTGTATCAAAATGCAATTAAACAAGGAGCAGAAAAGTATTTCTGAACTACTGTAAAGTTTAACATTTATTAATCTGGACAAGAAAAATAGCATTTTTCATTTCGAATTGGAGAAAGGGATTGTGTTTCATTGTTTTGAATGCCACAAATTCAGAATGCAAATATTCATTCGATCATTTTTTTCAAACAGAATTTCCAATAAGATTTACCACTGTTTGTTTCTGGCTAACAGTTTTGAGGTATTATTGTTGCATTACTTATGAGAAATATATCTACAAAGTTCTTCGGGATTTGGTTTATTCCTTGACAAGTTGGCAGATCTGAAATTTGGTCAGTGCCAAAGTTGTAATGGTTCTGTTTATACCATGTACTAAAGGTTAATCCTACACTGAATAATGTAAATAGTTTGTAAGTTTAAGAGGGAAATAATGGTATAACTAGGTCATGTAACTCACAGGATGGAGCCTTATTAAGTTGGAAATTAAATGATGGCATGAATCATAATAAGTAGTAAAAAACACATGGAGTTCCCCTATAATGCATGCTGCAACTAGCTTAGATCAACATAATGCTACAGTCGTTAACAGTTCAGTACAGCTACATGCACACAGACCTTTATCTACGTTAAACCCCATGCAGGCTTTCATGCTGTATCGCAGTCTAGTGTGATTGGGTCGTAATGTCAGAAGTGATGGGTACAAAATATAGCTAAGGATTTGCTTTGCCACTTTCTCAGCTCACTCTCTACATAAAGCTGAAGATACTGAGGGACTTTTAATCCTCCCTTGAATTTAGGGATTCTAATATATACAACTCTGCTTCTGAAATCTCCTCAAGCCCTACAATTTCCAAGATCTATGCAATTCTCCAATTCTGGCCCCTTATTGATTCCCACTTTTTATCGTGCCACCACTAACAATCGTGTCTGCAGATCTCTGAGCTCTGGAAGTCTCTCCCTATAAACATCTCTCTTGTCTAAGTTGTGGAGGGGCCGCTGTTGAGCTGGGTGGGCAAGGTCAGAAATCACACAACACCTGGTTATAGTCCGACAGGTTTATTTGAAAACACAAGCTTTTGGAGCCTCGCTCCTTCTTCAGGTGTTAGTATTCCTGAAGAAAGACTGAGGCTCTGAAAGTTTGTGCTTTCAAATAAACCTGTTGGAAGATAACCTGGTATTGTGTGATTTCTGACCTTCTCTCATCTAACGCAACCTCTAAACCTACCCCTTATGTTTGATTTATTGTCACATGTACTGAAGTACAATGAAAAGCTTTGCTTACAAGTGGTACAGGCAGATCATAGTAAGCAAAGGATGTACAAATCAAAGAGACTTAAGACAGAGGCATGCAGGTTGCATTGCACGGGATGTGCACTAGGCAAGATCAATGTTACCAAGATCAGTGTTATTTGAGGCTAGAGAGTCCATTCATCAGTCTAATAACGGCAGGGAAGGAGCTGTTCCTGAACCTCCTGGTGCATGTGTTCAGGGTTCTGTACCTTCTGCCTGATGGAAGAGGTTGTAGGAGATCATTACCGGGGTGTGATGGGTCTTTGATGATGTTGGCCGCCTTTTCGCAGCAGCGAGCCGTGTAACTAGAGTCCATAGATGGGAGGTTGACTTCCGTGATGGTCCGGGCTGCGCACACTTCCTTCTGTAGTTGCCATACCAGGCCATTATGCACCAGGACAGTGTGCTTTCAATGGTGCATCTGTAGAAGTTGGTGAGGGACCTTGTGGACATGTTAAATTTCCTGAGCCACCTGAGGAAGAAGAGACATTGTTGTGCCTTCATGACTGTCGCATCTACGTGGGAAGTCCAGGACAGGCCGTCGGTTTTCGTCACTCTGAAGAACTTGATGCTCTTCACTCTCTCAGCCTCAGTTCTGTTGATGTAGATGGAGGGGGTGGGGGGGGGGGGGGGGGGGGTGCATGTTCTCCTCCCATCTTTCTGAAGTTGATGATCAGTTCTTTAGTTTTGTCAACATTGAGGGACAGGTTGTTCTCATTGTACCACATCATCAAGCCCTCTATCTCCTTTCTATATTCTGACTCGTCATTGTTTGATATCCATCCTACCATGGTGGTGTCATCAGCCAATTTATAGATGGCATTCGTTTGGAATTGGCAACAAGCATTTGATCACCTAATGTGGCTAGATTATCGTAGTGCCATGAGGTACAAATGTAAGTTGTTCTGCAGAGCTGTTGAAAGTTAGTCCAAGGCAGAATTCTGTAAAGAAACTGTATGTGTGAGAGTGTGAGTGTGTGCATGTGTGCGTGCGTGCGTGTGTGTGTGCGCGCATGCGCGTGCATGTGTGTGTGCCTGCATGTGAGTGTGCGTGCGTGAGTGTGTTTGTGTGTGTGTGCGCATGTGTGTGTGTGCATGTTTGTGTGTGTGCGTGCGTGTGTGAGTGTGTGTGTGTGTGTGTGTGTGTGTGTGTGTGTGAGTTCCGTTGAAAGGAAACCTCAAAAAGCTCATAGATCATTGTGTCTGAATGTCAAGGATCTCCCCTGATGCTTTGGGACAAAGAAGCTCTGGGCAGAAGTCTACTCCCAGATCTCTTATCTGCAATTGTTAGCGTGGAGCCATCTGCACTCTCTAACTTCCAGCCTTTGTCCTGCAATCTTTTACCACCAGGAAAGAAGACTTAATTTTCATTTTAACGGTATTGGCATTGTACATTTAACAAATTTCCAAAGGGAGAAATTTCCACAGTGAAATGTAAGATATGAAATCATCACATATGATATTAATGTAGAATACCCTGGCTACAGTTGTGTAGCATTATGAGACTAGACCAGTAATCCGGAGTTCAAATCCCACAAGGGCAATTTGGAAACTTGAATTAGTTGTTAAAAATCTGGAAATAATAAAAGTGATGGTAAACCTGTCAGATTGTGGTTAAAGAACACAACTGACTGATGAATGACCTGTTAGGGAAGAAGCCTGCTATCTTTACTAAAGTCAGTACCATATATGATTCCAGACTTGCACCAAACTAGTTGGTCCTCAACTGCTGTGTGAAGTAGACAAGGAAGCCATTCAGTTGTATCGAAATTAGTCAGGGCATTGAATACAAGAGCGAGGAGGTTATGATGGAACTGTGTATCATATTAGTTTGAGCTTGGGTATTGTGTGCAGTTCTGGTTGCCATAAAATTTGGGAAGGATGTGATTGCCCTAGAGAGGGTGCAGAGGAGATTTGTAAGGATGCTCCAGATCTGGAGTGATTCTGCTTAGTAAAGAGGCTAGCTAGGCTGGCATTGTTTTCCTTACAGCAGAGAAGATTGAGGCTGGACATGATTGAGGATTACAAGGTTATGCGGGGCATAGATAGGGAGAAGCTTTTCCCCTGAGTAGAGGGGTCAGTATCCAAGGGGGCGCAGTTTTTGGATAAGGAGTGGGAGGTTAAGAGTGTATTTGTGGAAACAATTTTTCACTAACAAAGTGGTGGTTATCTGGAACTCTCTTCCTAAAAGTGTGGTGGATGTGGGAATCCTCAAGACATTTAAGAAACATTTAGATGGGCACTCGAAATGCCATGGCATACAAAGCTACAGGCCAAGTGCTGGAAAATGGGATTAGAAGAGAAAGATGTTTGATGATTGGCATGGGTATGATGGTCTGAAAAACCTCCTTCCAATCCGTAAAAACTATGACTCTCTATGACACAGATTAGATTTTGTTACTATTTGGGACATTAAGTTTTGACGAACCCATTTGTTGCGGGTTCAGGAGAACCCTACTACCCTCTGGTAGTTTAGCAATGGCACGATGGCTAAGTGGTCAACACTGCTGCCTCACAGCGCCAGGGACCCGGGTTTGATTCCAGCCTCGGGTGACTGTCTGTGTGGAGTTTGCACATTCTCACTGTGCCTGCGCGGGTTTCCTCCGGGTGCTCCGGTTTCCTCTTGCAGCGCAAGTTAGGTGGCTTGGCCATGTGAATTCAGGGATGTGTAGGTTAGATGTATTAGCCATGGGAAATGCTATGTTACAGGGAAAGGACAGTGAAGTGGGATGCTATTTGGAGGGTTGTTTTGGGCTGAATGGCCTGTTTCCACACTGTAAGGTTTCTATGGAATCCACACTCAGCGTGGGGAGTGAATCAGAGAAAAGCGAGGAGGTGTCTAGAAGCTGGATGCAGAAACATTTCTCACTCTCCTGTCTCTGGAAGGATGCTTTCTTTTCAATTTTCTGTCAAAAGAGCAGAACACAAAAACTACAATTGGAGACATCGAGGGAAATAATTCTAAAACCCGAAGACAACAAGGAAGACCCAGGTCCAACCAACCAATCAGTGAGCTGCAGGCTGATCATCGCTGTGCAGATAACATCAAGGCATCATGGGAGAATCACAAGGACTGTGAAACTAACCCAGCTAGTTTTTTAGAGATAGTAGGAACTGCAGATGCTGGAGAATCTGAGATAACAAGGTGTGGAGCTGGATGAACACAGCAGGCCAAGCAGCATCAGAGAAGCAGGAAAGCTGACGTTTCGGGCCTAGACCCTTCTTCAGAAAAGTTCCTAAAAAAGGATCTAGGCCCGAAACGTCAGCCTTCCTGCTCCTGTGAAGCTGCTTGGCCTGCTGTGTTCATCCAGTTCTACACCTTGTTATCTCAGATTCTCCAGCATCTGCAGTTCCTACTATCTCTGAAACAATGTTAACCCCACTGCGAAGCCTCTTCTCGGCTAGTTTTTTCACCTTGGACTGGTGATTTCGTGTACTCCTGACTTTAATTTATCCTCCCCTCATGGTATTTGGTGTTTTAGCTGCCTTTTGTTTTCTCTCTGTGCATGTGGGCGAATTTGAAATGGGGTAATGTTTAACTAAAGTAAATTAGAAATCCTGTTCTTTTACTGTTCTTGTTGAACGTAAGAGAGTTCTGATAAATAGAGTCCTTTTTATTACTTCTGAAGCAGCTTGGTGTGATTTGCTTTTAGCCTGGGCAACAGCCATTCAGCCAGGGGCAAATTGGGATCTTTGGTTGTTTCATTAAATCTTCACATTTGTAAGGGGGCTAGTGGGGCTACATTTCTAGTGCACTACTCTGTGAGTTATGACGGAATTTTTAAAAATGGGAATGTTTAACTGTGTATTTTGGAACAAGAGAATTGAATTGAATTGAATGAGCTTTGTTGATGCCATCTTTCTTTTTCAAGATGGCGGCGGAGTAAAACCCCTCAGCTGGAGCTCGTCCCACTCTGTCTGTTTCTTTTTCTTTTCTCTCTTTTTTTTCTCTTTTGTGGTTTTCTTTTTCTCCCTCCTCTTTCTTCTCGACGGCGTCATAAACCGCTGGCCTCAGCACAGACTCGGACTCTCGGCCTCAGTGCTGACCTGGCGTGGCTTCCTGTCAGGCCAGCATGGCGGTCTCCCAGCGGCCAATTTCGATACAATGTACCCAGGTACAAATTCTTCAGTACAAGTTCTTGGGAAAAAAAATAGGATAAGTAAAGAAATTAGAGGTCTGGCATTGCAGATTGTAGGAATAAATTAGAAAAATAGGGAAATAAAACAATTTCAGAGTAACAGTCCTTCCAACTCAGTCCACCCCCTGCCTCCAGTCCATGCTGGGCCTTGGATCTCCTCGATGCCAGGCCGCTGGGAGACCGCCATGCTGACCCAAGAGGAAGCCATGCCAGGTCACCACTGAGGCTGACAGTCCGAGTCCATGCTGAGGCCGGGGTTTTAGGACATCATCGAGAATAAAGAAGAGGAAAGAAAACTCACAAAAGAGGGGAAAAAAAGGAAAAGAAGCAGATGGAGTGGGACGAGCTCCAGCTGAAGCGTTTTACTCTGCCGCCATCTTGAAAAAATTAGATAGCATCATTGTGTAATTGCGGAAAGCTAATGCACAGCACCACACATTATGGATGATGATGGGATAGTGTAGGGGGATAGGCTTAGATTAGTTCACAGGTCGGCGCAACATCGAGGGCCAAAGGGCCTGTTCTGCGCTGTATTGTTCTATGTTCTATGTTCTATTATATAAAAATTCTAATTAAGCTTCTATAATTACAAAATATATATTAAAATTTTAAAATCAATTGTTCAAGTGGCTTTAAAGATGGAGTCTGCCATTATTTGCGTTAAATCATGTCCATAAGATCAGAAGATACAGGAACAGATTTAGGCTGTTCAGCCCACTGAGTCGACCCTGCCATTTGATCATGCCTGATACGGTAGTGCATGCAGTAGATCTCAGAGAGGTAATTGGATAATTAACCAATTAGCCATTTCCATAGAGAACAAGAAGCATCTTTTTCCAGTAAACTAGAATAAAAAACCCTTGTCCTGGTCTTGGGATTGAGCAGGAGAGTGGGGCTAACTGAATCGTTCTTCAAAAGAACCAGCACAGACTTGATGGGCCGAATAGCCTTCTTATTGTGAAGCGTGTCATTGGAGTAATGTCCAATACAACTGCTAACCACATGTGGATAATGAGGAATCCAGATGTGACTAATTGCATCTCTGATTAGTAAATAAAATTTAGTAATTGAAACCATATTTGCATTGTGTATTCATGACACTGTTAAGAAACATATCAGCCCTGAATGAATAGTGGAACAGAGTCAATGGGCTAATTCTGTTCCTATATCATTTGGTTTTATAGTGCTATTATGGCCTAAAATTTTGGAAACATGAAAGACTGGTGTCTCAAGTCCCACTTCAGAAATGTAAAACAAAACTCAGGACAGGCACTGCAATGCAGTGTTGAGGGAGTGCTGTGCCCTTGACAGAAATGCCATCTTTTGAAGGAGGTATTAAAGAGGGCCACATCTGTCCCATCAGGTGCATGTAAAAGATTCTGTGGCACTATGCCATTAAATATACCAGGGCACTTTGTTCTGATCGCTGGGCCAATATTTGTCCCTTGATCAATATCATTTAAAACAGCTGATCTGGTCATTATCACATTGTTGTTTGTGAGAGCTTGCTGTGTACAAATTGGCTGCCACATCACAACAGTGACTGTAATTTAATAGTGTTTAATTTGGCTGGGATGTGCTGAGTCCATGGAAGGTGTTATATTACTGTATCACTTTCATGACTAGCCTTGCACTCTTTTTTCATTTCCTGACTCCTAGGTTTTCACACTGACTTCTCAGTTTTGCTTCAGTCTATTTTCTTCCCCAACCTGTCCGCACCATTTGGTGTGAGTCTGTACATCTGGCAAACTATTTATATTTGCTGGCTGTTTTTGTGTGTCCTTCCTGCAAATATTTTCTTTTTAGTGAACTTTTGCTAAGCCTTCTCTTTGATTCTCTGTTAATAGATTGTTCAAGTGCCTTGAACTGTAAGCTCACTGTAAGTAAATGACTGCACAGTTTGAAATCAAAGTAGTTTATAGAGTTAGCTTTGTTTACATTGTGTACTTTCTCCACACCTATTTGAACCTATGCATTTAAAACGTTTACACTTGCAACAGTGAACTTCTATTTATGACTGACTGTCAGTTTGTCTGAAATTTCACAGATAGAGAATTTGGTTGTGGATTGGAGTTTATGTCCTCAATGGCCCATTTGCTTCAATCAATCTCTCTTACTTCAAATGTATAATCAAACTCGAGATAGCTGAAATTTTCCCCACATGCGCCATGCTACTAAAGATAGCTCAAGTAAACTTCATGCAAGTTTCTTAAATTGGCCACATGTTTTCATCCATTGCGTGATTCAATGCTTTTCATAAGTGGTTGTACCCCTGGTAAGATAATTGAAGACAATGGAAAATGCATGGAACAATACATGCCAACCTGGAAAATCTGCAGGAGCTGCTCAGCATTTCATAAAAGCAGGCATGGGGCCCCAGCAAAACTGGAGAAAACAATAATTGCACAGTTAAGTCGAACATTTTCTTGTTAAGTTTTGGGGTAAATTCGAGAAAGGAATGTCTTTTTACAACCTCAGCATGTCACAAAGTGCTACAGAAGCCAATGAATTGTTTTTCAATTGTAGTCATTGTTACAATGCAAGGAAAATGCCAGCCATTTTGTGCACAGGAAGATCCCACAAGCAAGCAATGAAATGATCCCGAACCCTGATTTAACATTGCTGTTTGAGGGACAATGAGAGCAGAGGGGATCTCTCCTGTTCTTCTTGGAATAACATCAGGGGACTCACTTGAGCTAAAACAGAGCCTGGATTTAATGTCTTATCCAAAGGGGCTCATTAGCTGATTATGCAGCACACCCTCAGCTTCACACCCTAGTGCCAGCCAGGATTGTGATCTGACGTACAAACAGAAATTGCTGGAGAAACTCAGCATGTCTGGCAGCATCTGTGGAAGAAGAAAGCAGAATTAAAACTTAGTGTCTGGTGACTCAGTTAATGAAACGTAAACTGTGCTTTCTTCCCACAGATACTGCCAGACCCACTGAGTTTCTCCGCAGTTTCGGTTTTTGTTTCACATCTCCTGCATCTGCATGTTTCTGGAATGGGACTTTGTTCATAACTTTCTGATTAAAAGGCAAGAGTATTACCAACTGAGCCAAGGCTAACACTTCGTTCAACAATCCTTTCCTCGGTACCAGAAAGACATTCACCCAATTTTACTGAAAATTATTTTTACACTTAGAAATTAATTACTTCTTATACTTTACACCTTCTTTGCAGCTGTAACTTTGCATTCCTTGCTCTGTTCAATCACCCTATGACCTTCAGAGATAGTAAGAGCTGCAGATGCTGGAGTCAGAGATAACACAGTGTGGAGCTGGAGGAACACAGCAGGCCCAGGCAGCATCAGAGGAGCAGGGAAGCTGACTTTTCAGGTTGAGACCCTTCTTCAGACCCCATAACCTTTGTGTCTTTGTATGGTATGATTTGCCTGTGCTGCAAGCAAAACAAAACTTTTCTCTGTACTAAGGTACGTATGACAATAATAAATCAAACAAATAACAAATCAATCGCAACAAATGACTTAATCACTGGAAAGAAGGAAAATGTGATAGCACATTTGAAATGGTCATTATGGGAAGAGCTATAGGCAGTGAATCTAAATTCGTGCTCACTTTTCACATATTTATTAGCATCAACAGTTGGTTATGTCTGAGAGGTAGATAAGTATTAAACTTTTACAAAAGTAGTGCATTCAAGCAATTTTGTGCAATTTCTTATTCCACACTTGATTTATTGTTCATTGTCATCCCTAGAGCAGAAATATCTACGATGAGATTGGAGAGACATGTTCAGAATTACATGAGCATTTTTTTGGTTAAGTAATTTGGAGAAAGGTTGGTAAACATAGGACACAAGATTAAGATATTTGGCAGAAGAGCCAAAAGTGCTGGTAGGATTTGGTCTCTGCAGCGAGCTGCTATGATCTGGAATGCACAGCCTGAATGGGTGGTCGAGGCACATTTAATTATAACGATTGGAAAAGGGAAGTGGGTAAATACACGTAGCAGAAAAATTTGCGGGGATATGGGGAGAGAGCAAACGTACTCTAATCCTGTGATACTCTTTTGGATTTTCATTTATTCTTTCATGGGATGTGGGTTTTGCTTTTTTTTTAGTATTCCAAAAATATACTTTATTCATAAAGAATCTTTTTGTATATATATGTTGTCACAAATGCTGTTCAGTTCTGTATAGTTGCATATAGAGTAAACAAGCAGACTATTGGACTTTAACTCTATCCAAAAACCCAACAACTTCTCTTACACGTACAATACTAATATTGACATATATTTGAGCCAATAGGAGGGTCTGATAACTGAACAGACTGTCCTTTACCTGCAGCAGAAAGTCCTCAGACATGGTCTTTCTCCCCTGCACCTTGGTAACAGTTGCCCGGAGGGCACTGCTGGCTAGACAGCATTTACTGCCCATCCCTAATTGCCCAGAGGGCAGTTAAGAATAAACTACATTGCTGTGGATCTGGAGTCATGTGTAGGTCAGACCAGGTCAGGACAGCAGATTTCCTTCTCTAAAGCACATGAGTGAACCCGATGGGATTTTAATGACATTTGTTACAAAGTAATGTTACATTAGACTAGCTTTTCTAAAAAAAAATTCAGTTTCTTTTTGTTGTATTCAAACTCATTAGATGCCATTGTTGGATTTGAACCCGTATACCCAAAACACTATCCGGGGTTCAAGCGTCATCACCAGCACCATCATCCTTACCCCCGCATGACATGAACCCTTCCCCACATCAGGAATTTCTGTCCCCCGTGCATTATGAGCTCCCTACAGCCCCTTGAATGCTGTCTGTCTCCTAAAATCCTATCCCTTGTCCCAGTGGATGTAACCCTTCCTGTCCTCGACCAGCGAACCAAACTAAGATGATCAGCTTGTGACTTTATGGAATTTTGTTAATGAACCAGAGCTCATCATTTCTTGCTCCTCCGTATCACTTTGGTCACAAGTGATTTTGTTCCAGTTTGTCAAAAAGCTCTAAAATAGAGATTCTGTTTACAAATAGTACATATTTCCTCCCCAGTCCCTCACTTACAAGGGAAAGGTTCTTGCAAACACAAGTACCTTGGATGAGATTTTGTCTGGCATTGATGAATAGTATATTTGAATTAAAAACTTAGGTTGAAGAGGGAGAAAGAGGTCCTGTCATTTACTATAAGAGAAAATTTCCATCTGTTGCCAAACCTCCCACTCTGAGAGTGATGAGCCAGCTTTGAATCTCATACATCTGTTGGTGGTTTACAGCAAGAGGCTTTTAACTCTCTGTCAGAGTAAAACACATTTCCCATGAAGATCCCGGGTGTTGAATTAGACATGTGACAAAATAAGAGACAAATTGTGTTCTTCTGGACAGCCCACAGTGTAATAACAACACAGAAGGAGACCATTCAGCCCATCAATGTCCAGGTTGGTACTTTGTAGAGCAATCCAGTCGGACCCATTTCCCTGCAGCCCTGAAAGTTTATTTCCCTCAAGTGCCCATCCTATAGAAATCAGTCATTGTCACTGCTTCTAACATCCACATAAGCTGTGGACATAGGGTCATTATGACCCTATGTGTAAAGACATTCTTACCTCACACTCCTTTACATCTCTTTTCCAAAATCTTAAATCTTAATGTTCCTAATGCGGAAACTATTGCTTGTCTGCCTTACTTAAACCCGTTCATAATTTTGTGCATTTATGTGAAATCTCCCTTCATTTTTTTAGTTCTCAGGAAATCAGCCCCAGTTTCTAAAATCTAACCTTGTAACAGGGATCCCTCAACCTTAGAACCATTTCATTGACTCTCTCCCTTCCTTCATAAGGATCCTCACACCATCCCTAAAGTGTGGTGACTAGAACTGGATACAGTATCCTATTATGGTCCAACCAGAAGCTACCAGCGTTGGCTCTGGTCGCTACATTTCCTCCCAAAGAAATTGATCTTGCCTGGTAATAAACGATTGACTCATTGGAATGTTTCATTGTTACACCTGGTGCCACACGCAAGACTTATGTTGTCCACTGTGTAAGGAGAAAGGCCAGGATTTCAGCAGGTAGCAGCCAATAAAGGACTGCTGAATGTATGCATGGGCTTTTCTGATAATGAGCAGGTGTATGCAGGCAGAAAGGACTATGATCTTGGGCATGGGTCCACTGAACTGACTTCTTTTGTAGCGTTTAATCTAATTGGGCATTGTTGTATTTGAACAATGTTTTTCAGTTACCTTTTTAAAAATTCTCTCATAAGAAAGGGCTGCTGGCAAGACCTGCATTTGTTGCCCATTCCTAATTGCCCGCAAACTGAACGTTTGGCCATTTCAGAGGGCAATTGCGAGCTGGCCACATTGATGTGGGTCTGGAGTCACATCTAAGCCAGAGCAGATAAAGATGGCAGAATTTCCTTCGCTGAAGGGCATTAGTGAACTGGATGGGTTTTTTTGACAATCAGTCTTAGTTTCCCAGCAACCGTTAATGAGACTGGTATTCAATTCCAGGTTTGAATGACTTAAAATTAAATTGGATTAGCTTTATTGTCACAGGTACTCAATGAGTACAGTGAAACATTTATTGTGGCCACTTACAGCACCATCTTAAGTACAAAAGTACCTAGTTACAGTGTCTTCAGCGACAAGATTAGTTACAGTGTAACCATGTCAATAACACATGGCACCATCTTAGATACAGAGTACCTAGGTACAATCCTTAGTTCAGAATAGAGAAATGAAGAAAAAAATGTTACCTTACAGCTATACACAGTATAACCATAAGTCAGAAGCAAAGTTAAAAAGACAAGCATCACGTTTGTTAAATGAATTTAAATTTTACCAGCTTCTATGCTGGGATTTGAAAATGTGTCACTATCTCTTCAATACATTATTAGGAGGCCTTCTAACCTGCATTCGTTTTGTGTTTGGTGGAGTGTCCGCCAGCCCTGAACGTAATCCGTACTCAGCTTTTCCAGCATCCTTTGCACTATATGGCTTTACTGAGGTTGGAGAAATTACCCTCGGCTTGTTGGAATTGTCAGCCTACCCATCCTGAGAAACGACGTAATGTGCTGCAACAGATTGGGGTCTGCCATTGGATTAGCACAAGTGAATAGGTATCCAAACATCACATTTAAAAACTGCAATGTCATTTTCAATTGCAACGATAACCTGATGTCTTTTACCTTCACGCTACTGAAATGTTCAGGCCAAGTTACTCAGGTAAACAACTTCTCAATTTAGGTTCCTGGAGAGATGGTGGAATGTTTGCATTGGTTCATTCAAAATGTAAATGAGAAATGTTTTGTTCTGAAATAAACCTTTGAGGCTGCAGTGTAGGATAAGTTAAGACCTGAAGTATAGAGAGTACAATCGGGTTAGGGAGGTTTTGGACTTATGCTTTCCAAAGTCCTCCACCACTGTAAGTTTTCGTCATCTAATGACTATCTGGGTCAGTTGTATTCTTATCGATAGAAATTGATTGGTGTGATTAGTCAAAAGCTCTGTTGTTGTTGTACAGAAGCTTAACCCCATCAAGGTAAGTAGCCCATTTGATTGGTGCCCTATCCACAATCTTCAACATTCACTTCTTCCATCACTGCCACACAGTGCCAGCCATGTTTACCATCTGCAAGATGCGTAGAAGCAACTTACCCAAGGCTCCTGCGATAGCACCTTCCAAACCTGCGAACTATCACCTTGAAGGACAAAAGCAGCAGAGGTACACTATCACCTGCAAATTCCCCTTCAAATCAGGCATCATCATGACTGTGAACCCTATTGCCATTCCTTCAATGTTGCGCAGTCAAAATCCTGGAATTCTCTTCCTAACAGCACTGTATGTATATATTGAGATTCAAGGCATTGTCTGGGTGAAGAGAAGAGCCATGAGGCTGATAACTGGTATCAAAGGACTGAGTGAGGAGGAAGGATTGGAGAAGCTGGGCCTCTTCAACTGTGGAAGGAGAACATGCAAACATTCAAAATAGGAACAGAAGGAGATCATTCAGTCTCTCGAGGCTGCTCCACTATTCAATAAGGTTATGTTGATCTGTTTGTGCTTCAAATCCCACATTCCCATCTATTCCTGACAACCTTTGATTCACCTGATTCAACAAGAGTCTGTTTACATTTGCTTTAAATATATTTGATAATCTGGCCCCTGCCAACTTCTGAAAAGACTGCAACAGGATCTTAGAGCATTCAAGTCATTAATCAGCAAAGATTAGGTAAATCTGTAGTGCTGTTTCAAGCAGAGACTAAGTTAAAATGACTTTACAAATGATAATTCACACCAGGTATCAGGAGGAACTTCTTCATGTAGAGTGGCCGACTTCGGAATGCTTTCCCATGGAGAATATGGAGTGCATGCTATGAATAACAAGATGGCCGGCAAAGATGGCCACCACCTAAGCATATACAAATTGCGCTACTTACCATTGACTTTTTTTTTGATTTGATTTGATTTATTGTAGTCACATGTCTCTAAGTACAGTGAAAAGATTTGTTTTGCAAGCAGTACAGGCAGGTCATAGCAAACAAGGACATAGAGATCAAAGGGTGCTTAGACAGAGCAAGGCTTATGGCTGCACAGAAGGTGCACAAAGTAAGATCAACATTATTTGAAGTTAGAGAGGTCCATTCATCAGTCTAGTAAGGGCCGGGAAGAAGCTGTTCCTGAACTTGTTGGTGTGTGTTCAAGCTTCTGTATCTTCTGCCTGACAGAAGAGTTTGGAAGAGATTATAACGAGGGATTGGGTGGGTGGGAAGGGGTCTTTGATGATGTTGGCAGCCTTTCCACGCTAACGAGAAGCATAGATGGAGTCCATGGAAGGGAGGTTGGCTTTTGTATCTGGGCTGTGCACACAATTTTCTGCAGTTTCTTATGGTCCTGGGCAATGCAGTGATGAGGCAATGGCCTAGTGGTATTATCGCAGGACTGTTAACCCAGACACCCAGGTAACGTTCTGGAGAACTGGGTTTGAATCCTGCCAAGGCAGATGGTGGAATTTGAATTCAATAAAAAATTAAGCGTCTAAAGATGACCGTGAAATGATTGTTGGGAAAATACCATCAGGTTCACTAATATCCTTTGGAGAAGGAAACTGCCATCCTTGTCTGACACACAACAATGCTGCTGACTCTTAACTGCCCTTGGGGCAATTAGGGATGGGCAATAAATGCTGGCCTAACCAGGGAAAGCCTCATCCCATGAATGAGTAATAAGAAAATGTGTCCCTTCCAACTAGGCTGTGAATCAGCAAAAAGGTTGCGAAAGGTTGCAGTAATTGTAATGGGATATCCCTTGCCACAATAAAGAAAGCTTTGACTGACAATAATGTCCCATTTGAGGTTTATGAACTGGTGGAAGGTGCTGAAAGCCTCCCTGATGCAGGCAAAGGGGCAGAGTGCACCCAGGCGCCTTCAAAATCACTGAGAAGGAAACCAAGTAGGAAAGAAGGCAAAGAAAACAGCAGATGGGAAATAATTAGTGACAAGAACAGCAGGGAAGAAACCAGCAGCCAAGAACAAACAAATTGAAATGTAAAAATCTGAACCTAAATACTCCCTCTCAGAGCCACAACACCTGTCTGAACAGAGCTGAAGTCACAATGAAAGGAGCCAGGCTCATTCTTAATAGAGCTCATTTCAAATTAATATAGCTATATACAAGAAAGATGTTATAAAAACTTGAAAGGGTTCAGCAAAGATTTGCAAGGATGTTGCCAAGACTGGAGGGTTAGGGAGACACCGAATAGGCTGGGGCTATTTTCCCTGGAGCGCCGGAGGCTGAGGGGTGACCTTATAGAGGTTTATAAAATCATGAGAGGCATTGATAGAGTGAATAGGCAAGGTCTTTTCCCCAGGGTAGGGGAGTCCAAAGCTAGAGGGCATAGGTTTAAGATGAGAGGGGAAAGATTTAAAAGGGACCTGAGGAGCAAATTTTTCATGCAGAGGTTAGTGCATGTATGGAACAAACTGCCAGAGGAAGTGGTGGAGGCTGGTACAATTACAACATTTAAAAGGCGTCTGGAAGGGTACATGAATAGAAAGGGTTTAGAGGGATATGGGCTAAATGCTAGCAAATGGGACTAGATCAGTTTAGGATACCTGGTTGGCATGGATGAGTTGGACCAAAGGGTCTGTTTCCATGCTGTATGGCTCTATAACTCTCACTACTATGGGCGATGACTTTTGTTTGAATTTATTGCCTGTTAAATCCCCACGTTCTCTGTCGTAATAAAGCTGTCTGGTAGATATTTCAGTTCACCTCTCTGGGCACTCTCACATTTTGCAGAGTAATGGCAGCTGAGATACTGAAGACTTCAAAGTGGGTGGGTATGAGAGGGGGAACCTGGATGTGCTTATGACAAATGATTCATCCCTCGTCTGTGAAACTATGGGACAAAAGGGAATACACAATCCAGATTTAAGGAGTGAAAGGAATGCAGTGATATTGAATATGAAGAGTTTTTCTTCCGTGCTTCAAGAGAATTTTCTTTAATAGTTTATGGGATGTGGGTGTCACTAACTAGCCCAGCATTCATTGCCCATCCCTAATCATTCTGACGGCATTTAAGAATCAACCATATTATTAAAGATTCAGCGCCACATGTCGGCCAGACTGGATAAGGATTTTCTAAAGAATAGTAGTGAACCAGGTGAGTGACAGGAAATAGTGTCTTCTTTGAAGGCAAATGATGCATTATTGCTTGACTCCTGGCACAGCATCTGGCCTTAAATAGGGTCTTAATATTGGGGTTCACTTAGGGGTTCCTAACTTCTTGGTAGCAGCAAATGTTTGTGAGATAAATCCATAAGATATAGGACGGAATTAGGCCGTTCGACCCATCAAGTCTGCTCCACCATTCGATCATGGCTGATATATTTCTCAACCCCATTCTCCAGCCTTCTCCCTGTAACCCATGATCCCCTTACCAATCAAGAACCTGTCTGTCTTTGTCTCGATTACACTCAATGTAGACTCAATGTAGATTACACTGTCAATCCTGTTTTATCTCTCCTGTAAGTCTTGATATCTGTGGAACATCCCCAAATGAATGTCTTTGATTTCCCTCCTACTTTCACCAGGGCTATTAAATTTTGCTTAGTCCACTTGGATTCAAGTTTTGCACTGATATGGTTCCCATTCACACTAAATTAAGGAAACAGTTCCTTGTTTGCTGTTGCTATCAGCATATACACCAATTTGATTCACTACTGAGTTTTGTTGAGAAATTGGCTAGCCAGCAGCAGGGTGAAAATCTCTTCTCAACATGTTGATATTCTCACATTAATAACTCGGAGATAAACATCTCGTGACTAAACACCCACTTCAGGAGAAATATCTGAATAAACGCAAAAAAATGAGGGATGCTGGAAGTCTGAAACAAACACGGAGAATGCTGGAGAAACTCAGCATGTCCAGCAGCAACTGTGGAGAGAAAACAGAGTGAATATTTCAAGCCCAGTGACTCTTCTTCAAGGCACAGTTCATGGTGAGATTTGAGCCCATGTCTCAGAGCTTTAGTCTGGGCCTCTGGATTATTAGTTTAACCACACTGCTCCAACTCCACCATTTGTCCAGCTGGGAACTGGCTACAAAGGCTTTGGATCAGTCAGTGAGCCGGAGTTGAGTGCAGTGTGACTCTTCTTCAGAGCTCAAATGGTTAATTCCGTTTCTCTCCCCCGGATGCTGTCAGACTTGCTGAGTTTCTCCAGTATTCTCTCTTTGTTTCAGGTGCAATGTTGCTGTAGCTTAGAACCTAAAGATTAATTCTGAGCCCGTCTCAACTAGACAAGTAAGAGTATAATCTGTGTCAGATCATGCTTGGCTACCCTTTTCTGACAGTAAATAAGCAGCCATAAGATTTGGATATGCATCCACACCACTGATCCCCAG
>JAHRHZ010000036.1:2221247-2317292 GCA_024137785.1 Ginglymostoma cirratum
ACTCCACCTACACTCACCTTTACTGGCTCCATCCCTGCCTCTTTGACTTGTCTATCTCCTCTCCACCTATTCTCTCCTCTATCCATCTTCTATCCGCCTCCCCCTCTCTCCCTATTTATTTCAGAACCCTCTTCCCCTCCCCCATTTCTGATGAAGGGTCTAGGCCCGAAATGTCAAGCTTTCCTGCTCCTATGATGCTGCTTGGCCTGCTGTGTTCATCCAGCTCCACACCTTGTTGTCTTGCTTCAGACACAGTTCATAGTGAGAGTTTTAGTCTGGGCCTTTGAATTATTTGTTTAACCACATTACCACCATATCACCATCAGAACAGTCTGATTCTGATGAAGAGTCACTGGACTCAAACATTAACTGTCATCTCTCCCCGCAGATGCTGCGGCTGAGTTTAGTCAGCACTTTCTGTGTTTGTGTTCATGTTATGTGTCTCTTTGTTTCCAATTCTGATCATTGTTTCCTGAATCTTGGCATCGGGTTCAATCTCTGTTCAGGCCTAGGAAAAAAATACAGTAATTTGGAAAGCAATTACAAAAATGCTCCACTGTACTTCTGCAATTATCTGTAATTCCATTAACTGAAAGATTGATCATTTCAAATGAAGCTGCCCTAGTTTCAAGCATCTTATGTAATTTACAAAGGAATATTGAATAATATTTCCATAATCATGCAGTACTGGACCTTATCACATAGAGCTTATAATGGAATATTTTGGAGGTTTACAAAAATTAAACAATCTTCTTCGAAATAAATGGAGGAATGTCAGTCTGCATGACATCTTAGTAAATGTGATCATTTCTTAATTGCTATTTCTAAAGGATTCTAAGGTAGATAGGATCGTGATGAAATCAAGAGACAATGGAGCTGTCAGTTGATTCCATTACTGCTTTACTTTCCAAGGGGTTAATGGGTTAATCAGAGACCCAGGCTAGTGCTCCTGGCATTTGGGTTCAAATCTCACCACAGCAGGTAGAATTTAAATTCAATTAATACATCTTGAATTAAAAGTCATTCTCAGTAATACTAACCATGAAACCATCACTGATCGTCATTAAAAAAAACCCATCTGATTTAGAGATAGTAGGAACTGCAGATGCTGGAGAATCTGAGATGACAAGGTGTAGAGAAGAAGGGTCTAGGCCCGAAACGTCAGCTTTCCTGCTCCTCTGATGCTGCTTGGCCTGCTGTGTTCATCCGGCTCCACACCGTGTTATCCCATCTGATTTACCCTTTTCCTTCAAGGAAGAAGCTTTTCTGACCTTACTTGACTGGGTCTACATGTGACTCCAGACCCACAGCAATGTAGTTGACTCTTAACTGTCCTCTGAAATGGCAGAGCAAATCAGTCAGCTTAGGGACAGCTATGAATGTGCAACAAATGTTAGTTTTGCTGGTGATCCAGTGATGCCCAACTTCCACAAAAGATTATACCTTTTTTTTCCAAGAATGAGAATTTCTGTTTTTGCTGGGTAGGTTCAGTGGACTTTTCTTTCTAGTGATGGTCACAGGATGTGGGTGTCCCTGGCTATGCCAATGTTTCTTGCATGTCCCTAATTGCCCCTTGAGAAGGTGGTGGGTGAGCTTCTTCTTGAGCTGCTGCAGCCCATGTGCTGTAGATAGAATGACAGTGTTGCTAGGGAGGGAAAATCTGCAATTTTGACCCAGCAATACTGAACGAATGGCAAAGGTTTTCAAGTTCTTTGAAGATGTACCAAGCAAAGTCAATAATGGAGATCCTGTAGATGTAGTATATCTGGGTTTCCAGTGGCATTTGACAAGGTGCCACACAAAAGGTTAATACTCAAGGTGAGATCACATGGGGTAGGAGTCATTTATTAGCTTGGATAGAGGATTAGCTAACCAACAGAAAACAGAGAGTTGGGACAAACATGTCTTTTTCTGGTTGGCAAGATGTAACTAGTGGAGTGCCACAGGGTTTGGTCCTTGGGACCCTATTATTTACAGTCTGCATTAATGACTCTGATGCAATGATAGAGGCACTACTGCCAAGTTTGCAGGTGACACTAAAATAGGTAAGGAAGTAAATTGCAAGAAACAAAAAGTTTACAAATGGATATGGATAGGTTAGGTGAATGGGCCAAAATTTTTCTGATAGAGTTTAACGTGGAGAAGTGTGAGGTTATCTATTTTGGTCGGAAAAATAGAGAGGCAACACATTACCTGATTGGAGAGGAACTTCAGAGTGCTTTGGTGCAGAGGGATCTGGGTATCCCTGCGCTTGAATGACAGAAAACTGGTATGCGGGTCATGTGGAAGGCAAATGGAATTTTGGTCAACACAGTGTGGAGCTGTAGAAACACAACAGGTCAGACAGCATTAGAAGAGCAGGAGAGTTGATGTTTTGGTTCAGATCCCTTCATCAGGACTGAGTTCTGACAAAATTCAGAATGAATTTTGGAATTTATTTCGAAAGGAATAGGATGTAAAAGTACGGAAGTATTACTGCAATTGTACAAATTATTAGTGAGTCATCACATAGCGTACTATGTACAATTTTGGTTCCCTTTCCTGAGGAGGGATGTAGTTGCATTGAGGCAGTTCAGAGGAGATTCACTAGATTGATTCCAGAGGTGAGGGGTTTGTCTTAGGAAGAAAGATTAAGCAATTTAGGCCTACACTCTCTGGAGTTCAAAAAAATGAGAGGAGATCTAATTGAGGTATAAGATGCTAAAGGGGATTAATAAAATAGATGTAGAGACAATGTTTCCTCTTGTGAGGCAATCTACAATGACTGCTCATAGTTTTAGGATGAGGGTAACAGAGTTAAAATAGAGATGAAGGGAAATTGCTTCTGTCAAAAGGTCATGAATCTATGGATAATATTATTCCAGATTGCAATAGAAGCTGGGACACTGAGTGAGTTTAAGGAGGAGGTAGATAAATTTTCTCATTAGTAATGGATTAAGGGTTATGGAGAGTGAATGAGAAAGTGGAGATGAGGCTTAGATGAGATCAGCCATGGTCGTATTGAATGAGAGAGCAGGCTTAAGGGGCTGAACGGCCTGCTCTTGCTCCTAGTTCTTATTCTCTCAAGTCAGGATGGTGAGTGGTTTGCAGGGGAACTTGCAGGGGGTGGTATTCCCATGTATCTGCCACCCTTTGTACTTCTAGATGGCAGTAGTCATGTGTTTGGAAGGTACTATATAAAGATCTTTGGTGAATTAGTGTAGATGTTACACACTGTTGCTACTGAGCATTGGTAGTGGAGGGAATGAATGCTTGTGGATATGGTGCCAATCAAACAGGCGGCTTTGTCCCAGGTGGTGTCAAATTTCTTGAGTGCTGTTTAAGCTGCACCCATTCAGGCAAATGGGGAATATTCCATTCCACGACTCACTTGAGCTTCGTGGACAATATATGGAATCTCTACAGTGTGGAAACAGGCCTTTGGCCCAACAAGCCCACACCAATCTTCCAAAGAGCATCCCACCCAGACCCATCCCCCTGCCATTCTGCATTACCCATGGCTAACGCACCTGGCCTACACATCCCTGAACACTTGGGCAATTTAGCATGGCCTATGCACCTAACTTGCACATCTTTTGACTGTGGGAGGAAACCAGAGCACCCAGCAGAAACCCAAGTGGACCCAGGGACAATGTACATACTCCACACAGACAGTCGCCCAAGGGGGGAGAATCAAACCCAGGTCCCTAGCACTGTGAGACAGCACTGCTAGCAACTGAGCCACTTTGCCACCTCTAGTGGACAGGCTTTTCAGTACAACGTAACCTTCAAACTCAGCAATGATATTAACTAATCCTTGACCCAGATTTAAAGGTCAGTGGGGGACTGAGGCTAGACCTCTCCTTTCTTGAGCACAGCTTGATATCTGTGCAAAGTCGAGATTTCCAAGCATCCAGCAACTGTCATCTCATCAAGCACGGTAAGCAGCCAGTTTTATTGAAATATTCTCACTTACAGCAAAACAGGAAATAGAACGCATTGAATATTCTGCACTTCTTAAAAATAGAATTCACAGCCTTTAAAATAAATGATTTTTAAAAATTTGTTCACGGGATGTGGGCATCACTGGTTAGGCCAGTATTTATCACCTATCCCCAATTTCCCAGGCAGTTTCCATCCCTAAAGTACTTTAATGAACTGGTGTGGACAATGCAAAGAGGCTTGGGGTCAGGATTCCAGAACCTGGAGCCCAGACAGTTGAAGGCACAGCCGCTGACAGAGTGCAGGGGTTGGTGGGGGGAATGGAAGAAAGGAGGGCCGAACAAGAGAGCAGGATTAGGGAGTCGTGGAGATTTTGGAGAATTGCAGGACAGCGGGAGGCTACAGATCCAAGAGGTTGAGGTTGGGGGGTTGGGGTGCGGGTGGCCATAGAGGGATTTGAATGCAAGGCTGAATACCTTAAACCTGAGACATTGTCAATCAGGGAGTCAATGTAGAACAACATACAGAGGGCATGCTCTGTTCATTTAATAGCAACATCCAACCAAACTGACTCCAAAGTTCAAACGGGATTCAACAAGGTGATGCTCATCAAGAAAGAACTGACACTATCAGCAAAAAGTAGGCAGTGTGGACTTTGGGGAGTTCCTATGGGTAGAACTGTAAAGTTTATTTATAACTAGCGCAGAAATAACTTTGCTTCGGAAAACAAATAAAGGTGAAAATTTAATACAGCATGGTCAATGTGATCACTGTTATATTTATGGTTAATTTAATATTTCAGGAAATGGTACTGTAAGCAGTGGTCAGTGATGATGGATGTTAACTGTTACTGGGGCCGGCACTGAGTAAATAGATTGGCACACATTCTTAGATGACATGGTGTAGAGCTGGATGAACACAGAAGGCCAAGCAGCATCAGAGGAGCAGGAAGGCTGATTTTCAGGCCTAGACCCTTCTTCATTTCTGAAGAAGGGTCTAGGCCTGAAACTTCAGCTTTCCTGCTTCTCTGATGCTGCTTGGCCTGCTGTGTTCATCCAGCTCTACACCTTATTATCTCAGATTCTCCAGCATCTGCAGTTCCTACTATCTCTGGCACACATTCTTGATGGCCCACCTTGCAAAATCTTCAAGCGAGAGGTCTGGGGGACAGGAGAAGGATAAATCTTATTTTTTTTTGGAATTCTTTGCGGTTCCTGCAGCTTTATATGCTCCACATTGTAAAACCATTGAAAGAGAATGAAACAACATGGTAATCAAACGATTCTGAATCATTGCAATAAAATGAGGAAAAGGGGCAGATAAACTCCATCCCTTCACTCTACTCAAAATGCAACTTTAGCAATCTGAAATCTCAGCAGAATTCCAATGGAAGTTTGAAGGGGAAAGGGAGGAGGAAGTGTTTCCTGTTTATTCACTATGTACAAGCAGATTCATTTTCCAGACTCTCAAAATTCTGGTGAATTCAGGATGGGGTTGGTTTTCTACTAGGCCAATAGAAACTGTTTGAGCTGTGTGAGTTTGTGAAACCATCAAGGAATTTGAACCAGCCTTGTCAGTCTCTGTGGGTCGTAGTGGCTTAGTGGTTAGCACTGCTGCCTCACAATGCTGGGAACCCGGGTTCAATCCCAGCCTCAGGCGACTGTCTGTGTGGAGTTTACACATTCTCACAGTGTCTGCATGAGTTTTCTTTGGGTACTCCAGTTTCCTCCTACAGTCTAAAGATGTGTTGGTTAGGTGGATTGGCCATGCTAAATTAATGATAGTGTCCAGAGATGTGCAGGTTAGGTGGACTAGCCATACTAAATGGCTCATAGTGTCCAGAGATGTGCAGGTTAGGTTGATTGGCCATGCTAAATGGTTCATAGTGTCCAGGGATGTGTAGGTTAGGTGGATTGGCCATGCTAAGTTGTTCATAGTGTCCAGGGATGTGTGGGTTAGGTGGATTAACCATGGGGAATGCGAAGTTACAGGGTTAGGCTTGGGGGGGTTGTGGTGAGTCAGGTTCGGTGGGGGCTTGTTGGGCTGAATTGCCTGTTCCCACGTTGTAGAGATTCTATGAATAGATATTTTATCTTTGGGACCATACTTGCTGCACTCCGTAGGAGTCTTTGCAAATATTAATTTTTTTGTTCACTCCTTGTCTAGTCTATACGGACCAGACGACTGTAAAGCCTTTAATGGCTTTTTCACAAGAATGTTTACTGAAGGGTTAGCTTTCGAATTTTATCATGGCTAATGGTTTCGATATTGGCTAAACAAAATGTGCTTACTTCGCTTTTCATATCATGGCACCAAAGGTTTCTTGTGAGAGAAAGCATTGACACTGTCCCTCCTCAATCTTCACGCACCTTTCAACACACTCCCTCTTTCCATCCTAATGGATTGAGGAATGCTATAGAAGGTGGCCTTTTGGTCCATTGTACCTGTACTAACTCTTTGAAGGAGTGATTCAGTAAAGATAACCTTAGACAAGTGAGACCCCAGCTGTCAACATTAGAGAGATGCTGTAGTGACACAGGCCGAAAGAAAGCATTTAATGATGCTAACTAGGCACATTTTTGAACCACAGGAAACATATTTAATTCTAGATAAGTAACATCTGGGAGATGTAGCGGGGCTACAGAATGGAGGAGGTAGGCGACAGCTTGACAGAATGTACGGGGCAAAACACCTTTCCTATACCTGTTTTGAGGAATAGTCACTGGACCCGAAACATCAACTTTGCTTTCTCTCCGCAGATGCTGCCAAACCTGCTGAGTTACCCCAGCAATTTCTGTTTTTCTTTCTGATTTCCAGCATCTGCAGATTTTTGTTTTTTGTTAACCTTTCCTATTCTGCTTGGTACCTTTGTACCCCTACCTCCCATCCCAACCCGAACATCAGTTTGAGCACTTGGTCAAGTCCAGAGTAGAAACTGAGCACGAGAAAGAGGAGAGGGTTTAAAAAAAGACAAACACTGCAGAGTTAAAGTCTAACTGGACTGTTCTCTATGTAAGTATTTCACAGAATCTTAGAATAGTTACTACACAAAAGATTTCCCCATCTTGTCAAAACTGTCCACTAGTACACTGCCTAATAATCCTTCTCCAGTCATAGAATCCCTACAGTATGGAAGCAGGTCATTTGGCCCTTTGGGTCCAGAACTACCCTCCAAACAACATCCCACCCAGACCCAACTCCTACTCTATTCTTGCATTTCCCACGGCCAATCTACCCAGCCTGCACATTCCTGGACACTATGGGGCAATTTAGCACAGTCAATCCACTTAATCTGCACATCTTTGGACACTATAGGGCATTTTGGCACAGCCAATTCATGGAATCTGCGCATCTTTGGACTGGAAACTGGAGCACCAGGAGGAAATTCACACAGACACGGGGAGAATGTGCAAACTCCACACAGACAGTCGCCCGAGGCTGGAATCAAACCCAGGTCCCTGTTGCTGTGAGGCAGCAGTGCTAACCCCTGAGCCACCGTATGTCAATTTATGACTAATACAGGTTATGGTAGTTAACACATTGCTGTTTCTGGAAGCTTGCTGTGCACAGATTGACAGTCCTGTTTCCTTGATTAAAACAGTTACTACTCTTTGTAAGTACTCCATTGGAAGTAATACAATATGAGGTGCCCAAAGTTCATGGAACATGCTATATAAATGGAGGTGTATCTGTTTCCCTCCATTTGTAAGTCAGCCTCTATCATGCATCTTACCGTGAAATCTCCTTTTGGCATCTGGAAAGCTGCATTAACATACTTAATGAATCAACAAATGGTTTTATTTACAAAAGTAATTGAACAAAACCGTTATATATATAGAGGCAACAAGCCAAATTCTCTCCTTCTCTGTTTTAATTTTATAGTGACAGAGACACAGAGTCGTTGAGGCATAGAGTCATACAGCATGGAAACAGACTTTTTAGTTCAGAGATAGTAGGAACTGCAGATGCTGGAGAATCTGAGTTAACAAGGTGTAGAGCTGGATGAACACAGCAGGCCAAGCAGCATCAGAGGAGCAGGAAGATGACGTTTCGGGCCTAGACCTTTCTTCAGAAAATTTCTGAAGAAATTTGGCCTGTTGTGTTCATCCAGCTCTAGACATTTTGGTTCAACTTGTCCACACCAACCATGTTCCCAAACTAAACTAGTCCCACCTGCCTGCATTTGGCTCATATCCCTCTAAACCTTTCCTATTCATGAACTTATCCAAACGTCTTCCTCTGGAACAAAACCAGAAGTTGCTGGAAAAGCTCAGCAGGCCTGGCAGCATCTGTGAAGAAAAATAATCAGAGTTAACGTTTCGGGTCTGGTAACCCTTCCTCAGAACTGGAACTTCCTCTGTAAGTTCGTTCCACACACTCAAACCACTGTCTGTGTAAAAGAAAAATGCCCCTCATGTCCTTTTTAAATCTTTCTCCTCTCACCTTAAAAATAAGCCCCCTAGTTTTGAACTCCCCCACCCTAGGAAAAAGACCTTTGCCTTTCATCTTATCTATACCCCTCATGATTTTATAAATCTCTATAAGGTCACCTCTCAACCTCTTACGTTCCAGAGAAAAAAGTCCCAGCCTACTTTTAGAACTAAAACCCTTTATTTCCTGCAACATCAAGGTAAATCTTTTCCAAACCCTCTCCAGTTTAATAATATCCTTCCTATAACAGAATGACCAGAAGACAGCACACAATACTCCTGAAGAGGCCTCACCACTGTCCTATACAACATCAACATCACGTCCCAACTCCTATACTCAAAGGTCTGAGCAATGAAGGAAAACATGATAAATGCTTTCTTAACCACCCTGTCTACCTGTGAGGCAAATTTCAAAGAATTATGTACCTGAACCCCTAGGTCTTTCTGTTCTACAAGACTATTTAGGGCCCTACCGTTAATTGTGCAAATCCTCCCTTGTTTGTTTCGCCAAAAATGCAATGCCTCACATTTATCCAAATTAAACTCCAGCTCTCTTCTGGTTTTATTACCGTCTCGAGCGTAGATGTAACTGGTGGAAAAATAAATAGACAAATGCATCATAGATCCTTCTGACATTTTCCGTCTGCTGTTTTAACCTAGCTATCAGTTTGTTTATTTTTAACGCCTGTATTAAAACAGCCGACAGATCATTATTATGTGAAGGCTATAAACATTTTGTTCACCATAGTTGGAAACAGCCATCTGCATTTCTAAGTTTTGATGCTAGATATTCTCTCGTGTTTGGGGTCACTCTTGTCAGTAGACCTCACGTCTCTCACAGCCCAGAGATTCCACCCAATAGTTAAACAACCAATCACATGACCTAAGAATTGAAGTAAAGAAAACTTTTATTCCTCTGGGCAGCTACTGCAGTGCAATGTAATTCAAATGACACCTTTGAGATCTGTTCGGATTACACAGCCAGACTGGATAAAAAATAGACATCCAGTCACAGACGTTTAATCAGCAATTAGCATTTTTAAAAATATAAGCAGTTTTCACAGTTAAATATATTTAATTTAATAATCCTCTTTAAGCATTGTTCATAACCGTAGTTTGTATAGGAGGTCGACCTCCTATATTTTCAGAGTTATAACAAACTTTGCTTCCTCTCTAATATGACCATGTTTACCATATGTTTACACATCACAACCTCAGACTGACCTGCTTTCAGTGGCCACACTGGCATCAAACTCTCAACGCCCAGTCTAACAGCTGGTGTCTGCAAGTTAGCAAACATTCTGACCAGCTCCTTGCCCCTCCCTGAAAACCGCCACTGTCTGTCTGCTGGATGAGATGGCCTGGGTACCTCTCAGTCCAGCTTCTCAGGTTCTTACCTCAAATCACCCTGGCCACACCAAGTATTTCAAACACTTAGACAGCAGGTTAACGAACCTATTTCATGCTTGTTCTCTGCAGTAGCTATGTGAACGGTATTTTCCACTAACATGACTCAGCGTCTGCCCAGAAACCATGTTCTGCCTACCACCAAATTCAGTAATGTCGTGTATGAATTTCAGAGTCAGTGTGAGGCAAGGAACATAGACTGTCCACCCTGACTAACGTGGCAGAAGGTCCAAGTTGGAGTCCTGTTCTAAGATGTGATGGCCAAGGAAGATGAATTCATCATTCAGCCAAACAAGCTGAGTACCAACTTGTACATAGACTGTCCAAGGATTGGTTGGCCGAAGCAAAAGTTACAGCCCTTTGACTTTTTGCAATGGGCAGAGTGTGCGGCCTTCATCCAGCCCCACTGGCAAAACTCAAAAACAAAACTTCTGTTAGATGTGTTTCCATGATAGGGGCAGCACTTGCTGAACTGTTCCGAGTACACCAAAACCAATTTTAGAAAATAAGTTGAGTTCAACATGCATCTTCTTCTGTTTGTTGGAAGATATATACATTCATGTGCAGGGACGTGTTCTCTGCAAACAAACTGAATACGTTCAAGACTTGCGTCTTTTTGGAAGTAACCTGGAGCTTGGCAAGTCTATAGTTAATAGCTGCCTGCTCCACAGCAATGCTTCGACCAATCAGAATCGACTTGACCGTCAATCAGCAGCTCATTTCGCCTGGAGTATCACCTGTTTGAAATTTGACGGTTTCACATCTGTCCTGATTAGTACAAGATAAAATCTACACCAAGTTATCTCTCTCCTCAGCAGTACCTAAGTTAGTTTGCCATATTCATTATATTGAACAGCAGTGAGGAGACTTACCTCCATGTGACTGAGTTGTTTCATACTCGGGCATCAGGGTTCAAAGGGCATCGTGTGATCAACGCAATAACTTAAACTTGTGCAGAGCATTAATGCAATAATAATATAGAGGTGTCGGTGTTGGACAGGGGTAGACAAGGTCAGAAGTCACATGACACCAGGTTATAGTCCAACAGGTTTATTTGAAAGCACAAGCTTTTAGACCACTGGTCTTTCGTCACTTGACGAACCACTAAAACATGACAAAGGAGCAGCGCTCCGAAAGCTTGTGATTTCAAATAAACCTGTTGGACTATAAACTGGTGTCATGTGACTTCTGACTTTAATGCAATAAGATATCCCAAGGGTACCTCACTGGATAATTATCAATCAAAATTTGACACCAAGCAGCTATCAGGACAGGGGCCCTCATGATTGATGCAAAAGGTAAGTTTGAAGTGTTAACATTACGTCCATTTTATTGTTAAGGTAGAGGATAAACAAATAGACAATATTGCTTGATTAAATTTCTTGAATACATATAAAGAGGGGCTGAACCAAAGGAAAATTTGATCTCATTTGGTAAATTCCATTTGAAATTTGGTTTCATTACAGCCCCCTGTTAAGGGCCAGTTTGATTTAATTAGATTTGGTTTGATTTATGGTTGTCACACATACCAAGATACAGTGAAAAGTATTGTTTTGTGTCCTATCCAGACAAATCATGCCTTTCATGAGGGTGGAAGAGAGTATAACTGAGTGGGAGGGGTCTTTAATAATGTTGGCTGCTTTCTCGAGGCAGCTGGAAGTATAGATGGAGTCAATGGATGGAAGGCTTGATTAATGGACCGGCTGCGTTCACAACTCTCTGTAGTTTCTTACAGTCCTGGGCACAGCAGTTGCCATACCAAGCTGTGATGTATCCGGATAGGATGTTTTCTGTGATGCACCTATAAAAATTGGTAACAGTCATTGTGGACGTGCCAAATTTCCTTAGCCTTCTGAGGAAGCAGAGGCGTTGAATTGATTAGTTTGGCTAGTAGTTTTCCACTGGTTTACAAACTGAAATAAAGAGAGATCGGTGTTGTGGTGCAGTCTGCGGTACCCTGACTGACGTGGCAGAAGCTCCAAGTTGGAGTCCCATTCCAAGATGTGATGGCCAAGGAAGATGAATTCATCATTCAGCCAAACAAGCTGAGTACCAACTTGTAAATCCCGTCACCAACAGCGAGAGAGAGGTTCCTGGTCAGCTGCCTATTGGGAAGAAATTGGAGACTCTATCAACACTATCCATAGCTACAGGCTACAACATGTTGTAAAGTGTACGATGCAACAGAGTCCCCGAGAATCTGGTTGGCTCGTTTGTCTGGATGGATCAGATTGATGCCATCAGCATGAGGTTCGATCCCTGATCTGGATGCGATGCATTATGGGTAGGTGATGGCCTAGTGGTTTATTGCTAGACCATTAATCCAGAGACCCAGGTAATGTTCTGGAGACCTGGGTTCAAATCCAGCCATGGCAGATGGTGGAATTTGAATTCAACAATAATCTGGAAATAAGTCTGATGATGACCGTGAAACCATTGTCAAACGTCCAGAAAAGCCTATCTGATTCAATAAAGTCCTTTAGGGAAGGAAATCTGCCATCCTTATTTGGCCTGGCCTACATGTAACTCCAGACCCACAGGAATTTTGTTGACAGAAAATGCTGGCCTGTCTAGTGACACTCACATCCCATGAATGAATAAAAAATGAGAATTTGGAACCTGCCTCCTTGCTTCACCTGTGATGCATAGTGGGTCAGACCTGCCTTTGGTCAGAGACCTCAAGGAGATGAAGAGGCCAACGTTATAGTGTACAAAACACAGAACGTTCTTATAAACCTCAGGTAGTCTTATGGACAAGCTTTGCTAGCACATTGGGGTCTGTGGCAGGAGTCAGGCACATGTAATGCTGCATTCTGTAATTAAACCAACTATCAAGGAAAAGATTTGTGTCTTGTTTCACTGTTCACTATCTGGCTGGGATACATTTCTCATTGAATGGGATCTTAAACTAAAATGAGAAAAGCAGTAGAAGAGTTTCGGTAACAAGGCTACTACCTGGAAAGTTGAAGATACATTTGTCGAAAGGGGAGCAATTAAAATAGCAGATGAGGAAGAGATCAGAATGGAGACAAAACCGGCTGTCCAATAGAAGACAGTGGATGGTTGTAGGTGGAAAGTATTCAGCCTGGAGCTCGGTGACCAGTGGTGTTCCACAGGGATCTGTTCTGGGATCTCTGCTCTTTGTGATCTTTATAAATGACTTGGATGAGGAAGTGGAAGGGTGGGCGAATAAGTTTGCCGATGACATGAAGGTTGGTGGAGTTGTGGACGGCGTGGAGGGCTGTTGTGGGTTGCAATGGGACATTGACAGGATGCAGAGCTGGGAAAAGGAGTGGCAGATGGAATTCAACCTGGAAAAGTGTGAAGTGATTCATTTTGGAAGGTCAAGTTTGAATGCAGAATGCATGGTTAATAGCAGGATTCTTGGCAGTGTGGAGGAACAGAGGAATCTTGGGGTCCACGTCCATAGATCCCTCAAAGTTGCTACCCAAGTTGATAGGGTTGTTAAGAAGGCGTATGGTTTGTTGGCTTTCATTGGCAGGGGAATTGAGTTTAAGAGCCGTGACGTTATGCTGCAGCTCTATTAAACCCTGGTTAGACCACACTTGGAATATTGTGTTCAGCTCTGGCACCTCATTATAGGAAAGATGTGGAAGCTTTAGAGAGGGGGCAGAGGAGATTTACCAGGATGCTGCCTGGACTGGAGGGCAGGGCTTATGAGGAAAGGTTGAGGGAGCTAGGACTTTTCTCTTTGGGGCGAAGAAGGGTGAGAGGTAACTTGATAGAGGTGTACAAGATAATGAGAGGCAGAGATAGAGTGGATAGTCAGAAACTTTTTCCCAGGGCGGAAATGACTATTACGAGGGGGTATAAATTGAAGGTAATTGGAGGAAGGTATAGGGGAGATCTCAGAGGTAGGTTCTTTACCCAGAGAGTGGTGGGTGCGTGGAATGCGCTGCCGGCAGTGTTAGTGGAGTCAGACACATTAAGGACATTTAAGCAACTCTTGGATAGGCACATGGATGATTGTTAAATGTAGGGTATGCAGGGTAGTTTGATCTTAGAGTAGGATAATATGTCTGCAAACATGATGGGCCGAAGGGCCTGTACTGTGCTGTACTGTTCTACTTTCTATGTTGTATGTTCTTAGAGGGTATTGATTCAGAGTCATAGAGATGTACAACATGGAAACAGATCCTTCAGTCCAACTCATCCATGCTGACCAGATATTTTACATTAAGCTGGTCCTATTTGCCAGAATCTGGCCCATATTCCTCTAAACCTATTCATCTACCCATCTAGATGCCTTTTAAATATTGTAATTGTACCAAGCTCCACCACCTCTTCTGGCAGATCATTCCATACACAGACCACCCTCTGCGTGAGAAAGTTGCCCCTTGGTCCCTTTTAAACCTTTCCCATCTCAACTTAACCCAAGCCCTCTAACTTTGGACTCCCTTATCTTGGCAAAAAGAATTTGGCTATTCACCTTATCCGTGCCCTTCATGATTTTATAAACTTCTATAAGGTCACCCCTCATCTTCAACGCTCCAGGGAAAATAGCCCCAGCGTATTCAGCCTCTCCCTACAGCTCAAACCCTCCAACCCTGGCAACATCCTTATAAATCTTTTCTCATAAGGATTTAGGACTGGTGGAGATCATGGAGATAGGTGGGGTGAATGAGTTCATGGAGGGCTTTTAAACCAGGCTGAAAATTTTAATGTGGCACCTATCACTTAGCACCCCACAGGAGGGTAAAGTTTGAATTGATATGATCAAGTGAGATCTTGGGCTCATGCTCATCTGTAAGAAGTTTACTAAAGAATTGGCTAATGACACAAAAAAAATTGCCTCAACTGCAAAACCACCTTATCTGATCATGAAATATTTGGGTATTTATTTTACTTAGTTCAATCTTCTGCATTTTTCTTAAAAATAAGTTCTAACGTTGAATCTATCCCTTGATTTCTTTGATGATGCCACAGAAAAACACTCAGACACCCCATTTTAACTGCTGCTTTGGATTTTCAGAAAGCCTTTGATGGACTTCCACATGCAAGATCTAATTAAAATAAAAGCCGTGTAAATACAGGGTGGAACATAGGACCTCAACAGTAACAGAGGGCGTATGAAGTGTTTCAAAGGGTTTTCAAATGATAAGAGCTTTGTAAATACTCTCATACTCTACGATTTTACCACTCTAGGGCTGGGTGTAGGCATTGAGTGAGGTTTGTAGACTGTTGACAATATCATGCTGTATTTAACTCTGCTCTGAGCTGATGACCACATATCCACACCATCTCAATACAACCAATTTCCACCAACACATCATCGCTTAATTCTGCTGGGGCTTCAACTAATGTTGAATGCCTCATCCATGCCTTTGTTGCCTCCAAACTTTATCATTCTAATGCAAAAACATAAATTGCTGGGGAAACTCAGCAGGTCTGGCAGTACATGGTGGCTCAGTGGTTAGCATGGCTGCCTCACAGTGCCAGGGATCCAGGTTTGATTCCAGCCTCAGGTGACTGTCTGTGTGGAGTTTGCATGTTCTCCCTGTGTCTGCATGGGTTTGCTCTGGTTTCCTCCCACAGTCCAAAGATGTGCAGGTTAGCTGGATTGGCCATGCTAAATTGTGTTCAGGGATGTGTAGATTAGGGGGATGGGTCTGGATGGGATGCCCTGAAGTTTGATGTGGACTTGTTGGGCCGAAGGGCCTGTTTCCACACTGTAGGGATTCTATGATTCTATACCCATGGAGTGAGAAATAGAGTTACCATTTCAAGTCCAGTGACTCTTCTTCAGAAGGATGAATTTTTCCAGCAATTTCTGTTCTTGTTTCAGATTTCTAGCATCCACAGTTCCTTTGTTTTATTTTACTTTTCTGGTGCTATTCTGGCTGGTCTCCCTAGTACTACGCTCTGCAAACCTGAGATAATTCAAGATTATGCTGTACCTATCCTACTTTGCTTCAAGCTCCATTCGTTCATTCATTCATCATTACTCCTGAGCTTGTTGACCAACATTAGCTCCTGGTTAAGCTAACGCCTTGACTTTGAAATCCTTATCCTAGTTCTTAAAACTCTTCATGGTCTCATTCCTCCTGGCGTCTTTGATATTATCCAGCTATCCAGCTACCTGGGATCTCTTAGCTCTGCCTCTTGAGCATTCTTGATTGAAATAGCTCCACTGTATGAGGTTGTGCCTTCATTTGCCAAGGCCATGAGCTCTGGAATCCCCTCTCTAAATCTCTCTGCGCCAGCCCCATCTGCCTTGCTTTCTACCTAAAAGATGATCCTTAACATTTACCTCTTTGGCCAAATCTTTGGCTAGCTGGCTAAACGTCTGCTTATCATTCCGACAAAGTACCCTGTGATGCATTATTATGTCCAAGGCGTTATATGAACGCAGGTTGTTGTGGTTGTATACGGGACAGTTGCGAAGGTAATTTCCATTGACTGAATACTGGCCAAATTTCTCGATGGCACAAAATTTAGTGACAGCAGCAGACAGACAACAGGAATAGCTTTTGCAGATCCTTCGATCTGACCTACCATTTGTTTAACTCGTGGCTAAGTGTTATTGAATTAGCTTTATTGTTACATACTCAAATGAGTACAGTGAAAAGTTGACAGCCGCTTCATTGAAGCGCTATGTTTGGTACAAAGGTACCTAGGTACTAGTACTTAAGGTCAAATTCTTTAGGAAGCAAAAAAACAATTAGAAACGTAAGGAAATAAACAGTCCAGCATTATAGGTCAAAGGAATAAATTAGAGAAATGAAGAAGGAAAAAGTTTTAGAATTTCAGTCTTTCTACGTTGGCACTTAGCCTCAAGGGAAACCTGCACCACCCTTTCTGCTGCTCGCACTGGACCCACCAACATAGGGTCAAGCCACTTCAGGCGCCATCTTTTTGTCCCTGGGCCCACTTCGCTGATGCTGCTGGGTCCACACTCACTCGGCAACCAAGAATCCCTGGCTCCTCTGCCAGCGAGGCCAACCAAGTCCATAGTCCTTCACAAATGAGAAGTTTAGACTGAAAATATCAATTAACTCCCAATCCTTAGGAGCTTTTTGAGAACGAGAACTCCAGATTTCCACTATTCTTTATGTGTGAAGAACTCACCTCCAGCTGGCCAAGCTTTAATTATAAGCTTCTGCATTCTCCCACAAGAGGAAACAGAATATTGAGAAAAGATTTGCAGGTGGCTTTACATTGGTTTTTGGAAATGTGTTTTTTGATGAAATATGTAAGGCATAACGAGACAGGGGGAGCTGGTCAAGATCAGTATAATCCGTTCCCTTTAGGATCCTAAAAACAGCAAACAGATCAACTAATTAATACGAAGACTTAAAAAGAAACAAGGAAGTCATAGAGGTACCACTTTCAGCGTCTAGACGATGGGAAATGGTCAGACAGGAATTGAGATTTAACATAGAGAAGTGCAGTGTTTCACACAGGGATAAGAGAGTGTTGAATCCTAATTGGAGGGTGGAGGGATGATAGACTGGTATCTGTCTGTGTATGTGGGATTATGGTAAACTTGTTAAGAGAACGTCGAAAAATGGCATGAAAGTCCCATTTCCATGGTAAAATTAACTCCTGAAAGTTGATAGGCAACAACAGACTAACAATCAGTTCCTATCCAGAAGGAGAAGTCAGTCAAACTTTCAAATGAGATACATTGGTTGGATTTGGCTTCAAAAGGGAGGACCAGTGGGACCAGTGAATCATTTCCAAGTAATACTGGTTTTCTCTCAGAGATAGTAAGAACTGCCGATGCTGGAGTGGGGGATAACACAGTGTGGAGCTAGAGGAACACAGCAGGCCAGGCAGCATCAAAGGGGCAAGAAAGCTGACGTTTTGGGTCGGGGACCCTTCTTCAGAAATTCAAGAAGGTTCCCTGCCCAAAATGTCAGCTTTCTTGCTCCTCTGATGCTGCCTGGCCTGTTGTGTTCCTTCAGCGCCACACTGTGTTCTACTGGTTTTCTCACTGGTTTCTCTCTCTGGGTAATGTGAAATGGGGTGCAGTGGAGTTGTGGTTTGGAGGTATGGGTTGGACGTGAGGGACATTTGCGTGTTGTGTATCTCGAGAACAGGGGATTGAGCAGAATGTTGGAAACCAAGGTTGAGGTGGCTCTCATTGACTCCTGCTTCACTTTCCAAGTGTCATTTGATTGATCAAACACTAAGCGCCTGAATCAAGGTCAACCTTCCTGCCCAGAAGTTTAATCTGATGGAGGTGTGATATCAATGGGGCTCAGATACATAACCACCCCAGATAATGAAATCTGACCTCCAAGTTCACCAAGTACGTAGTTTTAGTTTCTTACATGTCAAAATAATTTTTAAAAAAGGATTCTTTGATAAATACCCAGGACAGGAGACTATAGGTCCAAACTAGTCACTGTGCCTATTCATCACCTTGGGTGGCATGGTGTCCTCATGGTTAGCATTGCTGCCTCACAGCACCAGGGACCTGGGTTTGATTCCAGCCTCAGGTAACTGTGTGGAGTTTGCATGTTCTCCCTGTGTCTGTGTGCGTTTCCTCCCATAGTCCAAAGATGTGTAGGATGGATGGATTGGCCATAGAACATGCAGGGTTACAGAGATAGGTAGGAAGGTGGGTCTGGGTGGGATGCCCTTCAAAGGGTCGGAGTGGACTTGATGGGCCAATTATCCTCCTTCTGCTCTGTAGGGATTCAATTCTATTCTGTTTTATGACTCTATGAGGCACAAGTCAGGAATGCGATGGAATACTCCCCACTTGCCTGGATGGGTGCAGCCCCAACACTCAAGAAGCTCAACACCATCCAGCACAAAGCCGCCAACTTGATTGGCGCCACATCCGCCATCTTCAGGATTTACTTCCACCACCAGTGACACATGGCTCAGGCTGTGTGTAGCACCTACAAAATACACTGTAGTAATGCACCAAGGCTCCTTAGACAGCGCCTTCCTATCCCACAGTCTGTACCACCCAGCAGGACAAGGGCAGTAGGTGCATGGGGACACCACTATATGCACGTTTCCGCCCAAGTGGTACACACCATCCTGACTTAGAAATATATCCTTGTTCCTTCAGCATCCTAGACTTCCCTCCCTATTAGGATTGTATCTAACCTACATGGTCTGCACAGTTCAGGAGGGTGCTTCTCCATCTCCCTCCCAAGGATGGGGAACTAATGCTGATCTAGTCAATGACATTTCCATCCTAAGTATAAATAAAGGAAAACCTCTTGAGAAGAATTAATGACCCATACCCTACCCTAGCAGCCATCACGACCCTGGTCCTGCCTAACCTTCCTGTTATCACAAACACCTTCTAGTCTTTTCAGCAACATATAAACCTCAACCCAATCTGTCCTAGTTGTGTCTTTTCCACCCGATATGTTCTCTGCACTAGCAAGTCTGGGTTCCTGTGTATTTGCCTGTTTCTGTGAACTGCAAATGTAACTGTAATTTCTGAAACCTAAGTGTAACGTTTGCTCTGTAACAATTCTGTGATAGACAGTCCTGACTCCGAAGTTGCTATTTTTCCCCTAATCAAACCATTCAGAGATGTTATTACACACTTCTGGAGCAGGTGGGACTTGAAGGTGGGCTACCTGGTCTAAAGGTAGAAACACTACCACTGAGCCACAAGAGGGCCCCTCCTGTTTGATTAAATCTGTTAATGCTTTGCAGTTATTTTACAGATCTTTAGAACACTCAGTGGATTAAATGTCCTTTTGATATAAAGCTATGGTTGTTGAAAACCGTCTCTAAGGAGGAAGAGTAGTGAAGAGGCTGGAGGTCACAATGGTGTTGAAGATTGATAACTGAAGACTTGTTGATGAACCCATTGGAAAGAGATGAATTGCTCTGGCAAGATGGCGGCAGGGTGAGCTGCTCCATGTGGAGTTCCACTCCGCTCGCCAGTTCTCTTTCCCTTTCCTTCTTTGTCCTTTCTTTCTTTTTTCTCCCTTCTTCTGTCTCCCTCTGTAGTAATTCTATCCCTGCCCCCACCCCTTTTAACGACCCACCTAAGGAGTCGGGGAGGAGCCGGGTCATGACCGGGAACCACGCGGCGGGAGCTGAACACGCCGGTTGTGTCCTGCAGCGACGGCGGATCGAGCGTGGGCCGGAGTGATGGTGGAAGATCAGGAGTGGGCCAGTGAGGCAACGGCGGCGACGTCGGGCTAGTGAGGCAGCCCAGAGCGGGACTCTGGTGGAGGCACGGCGAGGGATGGAAAACCCGGAGTGGGGCTCTGGTGGAGACATGGCGAGGGATGGAAAACCTGGAGCAGGACTCTGGCGGAGATTCAGCGAGGGATGGAAAACCCAGAGTGGGGCTCCGGTGGAGGCATGGTGAGGGATGGAAAACCTCGAGTGGGACTCTTGTGGAGACATGGCGAGGGTTGGAAAACCTGGAGCGGGACTCTGGTGGAGATACAGCGAGGACTGGAAAACCTGGAGTGGGACTCTAGCGGAGATACAGCGAGAGTTGGAAAACCCAGAACGGGACTCTGGTGGGGACATGGCTAGGGATGGAAAACCCAGAGTGGGACTGCAGCAGTGAAAAGGAAAATTGGACTCTCTCAAGTTATTTTTTCTTATCTTATTCTATGTTAATGTGAATGGCGCCATGTACGTACGGTGAAGGTGCTCACTTGTTGCTGTATTTTTACATTGAAAACATGTGACAATAAATGATTCAATAATGATTCAGTCATCTTGGAGATTGGGGTCAATGGAAACTGCAAACTGTGAGATCTTTCTTGTTTGTAAGTTGGCATGGATGTAGACAGAGCCATCTGCTGAACAGGGTTAGCCTCTTTCTCCTAGAAGGCCCGCCAGACTGGTCATGGCCAACAGGCAACGGTTGTCAATTGGCACATACTGAAAGCCTCTGGTCTGCCTGTCTGAAGCTCTGGCTGGTCTTTCAGGAGGCTCGGGATACGTATCTTTGGAATTCAAGACGGCCTTCATGCATGCAGATCAGGAACCATTCCAATGATGCTGGTCTCTGCCATGTGGTTTCAACGTCCCAGTGTGATTTCTTTGCTGCTCTGTAAATATGACTGTGGCTTTCCTGGGAGGGAACTGGGAAGCAGTTGGTCTTTCTGTGGATGGCCCTTCTCTTTTTTTTCAAAAAAGAGATAAGCCATGGCACAGTGTGAGCTACCATTTGGCATATCTGCAGGGACCGTACTGGCATTGGTTGAGCATTTTTTTCTTTATTTTGTCTTTTCTTTTCTCCAGTTTGTTTAAGAGTTTTGTGGCATTTAATAAATAAATAAATTGATATACAAACTGCTTCCCTGACTGCAGGTCTCCAAGCACCCCAGATCGCAGCTTGGCTCGTAGCGAAAATGAAACATATTAACCTGCCTTTAATGAATTCGTCAACAGGACATTTTGTAAACAGGAGCAAGTAACGTTTTACTGTAATGCATGCATTTGCATGTGTTCAATTGGCCTCCCCTTTGTCCTCTTAATCTCCAAATGCCACACACTATCTTTCGTCAAGAAAATCAGCACAACGAATTATTCCCCACTGTAGACAAGGCTGACATTCCAGTGCAGCGCTGAGGGAATGTTGCAGTCTCAGAAATGCCACCTTTCAGATAAGATATTAAATCGAGACCCCACCTCTCTCAGGTAGAAGTACAAGATCCCATGCCATTATTTTGGACAACAGCACAGGGAATTCCTCCATAATGCCCTGGCCAATAGTTACTTGGGTAGTGTTGTAGAACTGAGAGACCTAGGGGTTCAGGTCCATAATTCTTTGAAGTTTGCATCAAAACATGTGTACAGGGTGATTAAGAAGGCATTTAGCACGCTTGCTTTCACTGCTCAGACCTTTGCGTGTGGGAGGTGGGAAGTCATATGTTGAGGTTGTACAGGTGAGGCGTCGTCTGGAGTTCTGGACACAGAACTGGTCCATAAGACCATAAGACCATAAGACATACGAGTGGAAGTAAGGCCATTCGGTCCATCGAGTCCACTCCGCCATTTAATCATGGCTGATGGGCATTTCAACTCCACTTACCCGCACTCTCCCCGTAGCCCTTGATTCCTTGCGAGATCAAGAATTTATCAATCTCTGCCTTGAAGACATTCAACGTCCCGGCCTCCATTGCGCTCCGTGGCAATGAATTCCACAGGCCCACCACTCTCTGGTTGAAGAAATGTCTCCTCATTTCTGTTCTAAATCGACCCCCTCTAATTCTAAGGCTGTGCCCACGGGTCCTAGTATCCCCACCTAACGGAAACAACTTCCCAGCGTCCACCCTTTCTAAGCCATGCATTATCTTGTAAGTTTCTATTAGATCCCCCCTCAACCTTCTAAACTCTAATGAATACAATCCCAGGATCCTCAGCCATTCATCATATGTTAGGCCTACCATTCCAGGGATCGTCCGTGTGAATCTCCGCTGGACATACAGTGCCAGTATGTCCTTCCTGAGGTGTGGGGCCCAAAATTGGACACAGTATTCTAAATGGGGCCTAACCACAGCTTTATAAAGTCTCAGAAGCACATCGCTGCTTTTATATTCCAACCCTCTTGAGATAAATGACAACATTCCATTCGCTTTCTTAATCACAGACTCAACCTGCAAGTTAACCTTTAGAGAATCCTGGTCTAGCACTCCCAGATCCCTTTGTACTTCGGCTTTATGAATTTTCTCACCGTTCATAAAATAGTCCATGCCTGTATTCTTTTTTCCAAAGTGCAAGACCTCGCATTTGCTCACGTTGAATTTCATCAGCCATTTCCTGGACCACTCTCCTAAACTGTCTATATCATTCTGTAGCCTCCCCACCTCCTCCATACTACCTGCCGGTCCACCCAACTTCGTGGTCGCCCTATTATTAGGAAGGATACTATCAAGCTGGGAGGATTCAACAAAGATTTACCAGAATGTTGCCAGAAATGGAAGGTTTGAGTTATAGGGAGAGGCTGGATAAGCTGGCACTTCTTTCACTGGAGTGTAAGAGGTTGAAGGTGATCTTATGGAGGTTTATAAAATCATGAAGGTTATAGATAAAGTGAATGGTAAGTGTCTTTTCCTTTGGGTGGAAGATTTCAAGACTGGGGGCATATTTTTAAGGAGTGAGGAGAAAGATTTAAAAAGGACATGAAGGGCAACTTTTTTACACAGAGAGTGGTTCGTGAATGGAATGAATTTCTAGAGGAAGTGGTGGATGCGGGTACATCTACAACATTTAACAGACATTTGGATAAGTTCATGAATAGGAAAGGTTTAGCGGGATATGGGCCAAGCAGAATCAGATGGGGCTAGTTTCATTTAGGATTATGTCCGGCATGGGCTGGTTGGACCGAAGGGTCTGTTTCTGTGCTGTATGACTCTATGACGCTCCATCTCTCAAGCAATAGATGCTTTATTCAGGAGCATACTGTTGTCTGTGGGAGCTTGCTGTGCACAGATTGACTACCACGTTTCCTACTTCAGTAGCAATACTTCAAAGATATCTCAGTGACTATAAAAGAGTATGGGGATGCTTGGAGTTTGTGAAGGGCAATGTAGAAATTCAAGTAATTTGTTGATTCAATTCCATTGGCAATTTATTACATCTCTAAGAAACACCCCATGGCATTGCAAGTGCAAGCTATTTGATTGGATTAAGTTGGGTTTTGTTGTGTCCCATTGCAGCAGCTGCTCAGTATGCTGCAAGATCCCATAAGAACGCATAAGGGGATTTAAATTGATCCACAGAAGGAAGATACTGCAGATACTGGACACCTGAGATCGAAATAGAAAAAGCTGGAAATAATTAGTGGGCCTGGCATCCTCTGTGGAGGGAGCAGTACAGGTAACATTTCAGGTCAATGACCCTTTATGAGAGCAGTTCCTAACCTGTCCAAAATCGCAGAGACACAGGTTATATCAGGGCAGGTGACGGCCTAGTGGTATCATCACTGAGCTGTTAATCCAGAGACTCAAGTGATGTTGTGGGACCTTGGTTCGAATCCTGCCATGGCAAATGGTGCAATTTGAATTCAATAAAAATCTGGAATTAAGAATCTAATAATGACTGAGAATCTGTTGTTGATTGTTGGGGAGAAAAAAAAAACCCACCTGGTTCTCTACTGCCCTTTAGGGAAGGAAACTGCCATCCTTACCTGGCCTGGCCTAGGTGTGACTCCAGACCCATAGCAACATGGTTGACCCTTAACTGCCCTCTGGGCATTTAGGGCTGGACAATATGCTTGCCTAGCCATTATGCCCACATCCTCTCAACAATAGAAAAAAAAAACTGATGAACCGAAGGGCTAAAGATGTCTGTGATACCAAGAGTGAGCTGTATTGACTGGCCTCTGAAATTTGACTCTCTTTCTTCTTGTGATGAAAAAAAAAGAAGAAAATAACGCAGGAGAGAAAATGGCTTCTAAAACAAAAGCTGAAGAAGAAAGGAGTGAGGAAATGTCTCTTATTAATATGTTCCAAAATTAGTTAAACACTAGGTGAAATAAATGGATCCCAACACTGGTGGCTCAATGGTTAACACTGGTGCCTCACAACACCAGGGACCCAGGTTCGATTCCACCCTCGGGCAACTGTCTGTGTGGAGTTTATATATTCTCCCCGTGTCTGCATGGGTTTGCTCCGGTTTCCTCCCACAGTCCAAAGATGTGCAGGTTAGGGTGCCTTGGCCATGCTAAATTGCCCCATAGCGTCCAGGGGAGTGCAAGCTAGGTGGATTGACTATGGAAAATGCAGGGTTACAGAGATAGGGTGGAGGGATGGGTCTGGGTGGGATGCTTTTCAGACAGTCAGTGTGGGCTGAATAGCCTGCTTCCACAATGTAGGGATTCTATGATTTGAACCAGAAGGAAAAAGAAGCTGAAGTTGGAATTTTACAATTATATTCATTTATGGGAATTGGGCTTCACTGGTTAATGTTAGCATTTACTACCCATCCCTAATTACCCTTGAACTAAGTGGCTTGATCATCCATTTCAGGATTAAGCATCAACTACATTGCTTTTGCCTTATCGTCACAGGTAGGCCAGACTGGGTAAGGATGGCAGATTTCCTTCCCTTATAGAAATTAGTGAACGAGACGGGTTTTTACAACAATTGACAGACCCAAATGGACAATTTTTTAAAGTAATAATTCATTCAAGTTTCCATTTGCTATGGGGGGACTTGAACCCATGTCCCCAAAACATTAGCCTGCAGGCCCTGGGTTGCTCATTGATTGATATTCCCACTCAACCACTGCGTCCCTGTAAATAGCATGTACAGGTCTGAATATCCTTGAAAATGGAATTCCAATATGACAGCAACATAACTCGTACATTTCCCACTGTTGGAATATTCCATTCAGTTCTGGTCTCCCTGCCATAGGAAGGATGTCGTGAAACTTGAAAGGGTTCAGAAAAGATTTACAAGGACGTTGCCAGGGTTGGAGAGTTTGTGCTATAAGGGAGACGCTGAATAGGCTGGGACTATTTTCCCTGGAGCATTGGAAGCTGAGGGTTGACCACATAGAGGTTCATAAAATCATGAGGGGCATGGGTAGAGTGAATAGCCAAGGTCTTTCTCCCAAGATGGGGGAGTCCAAAACTAGAGAGCATAGGTTTAAGGTGAGACAGGAAAGATTTAAATGGGACGTAAGGGGCAACTTTTTCACATAGAAGGTGGTGCGTTAATGGAATGAGCTGCCAGAGGAAGTGGTGGAGGCTGGTATAATTGCAACATTTAAAAGGCATCTGGATGGATATATGAAGAGGAAGAGTTTAGAGGGATATGGGCCAAATGCTGGCAAATGGGACTAGATTAATTTGGGATATCTGGTCAGCATGGACAAGTTGAACCGAAGGGTCTGTTTCCATGCTGTACAGCTTTGTGGCTCTATACTGTTTAGAACATAGAACATAGAACAATACAGCGCAGAACAGGCCCTTCGGCCCTTGATGTTGCACCGCCCTGTGAACTAATCTAAGCCCATCCCCCTACACTATTTACGAAGTGTCTGCCTAACTGCTGAGCATACAGGGCCAGTGAATAACGATACTGAGAACAGCAGCTCAATACTGAGCTTCTTGAACCAATTTTTGAATGTGGCACTAATTTCCCTTCCATAGCCGCTCAGGAGAAAAGTATTGTTTCATTATAGCATAGGAGGAGGCCATTCACTCCATCGGGTCCCTGCTGACTCTCTGCAGCGTAATCCCGATTGTCCCATTTCCACGTCCTATTCCTGTAGTCCCGCAGATTTATTTCCACGAGTAGCCATCCAATTTCCTGTGGAGATCATTGACCGTCTCTCCCCAACTGGCCCCAACTCCTTAGAGGTAACAAATTTCAAGTGTTTACCACTCTGTGTCAAAGAAAAAGCTCTTTTCCTTTAAGGCAAGGTCCTTAATGCTGTGAGTGACTAAACTGCTCAGTGGGATCCATGGGCAGTGGGGCTTGGTGAAAGCCATGCTGAGGGTTAAAGAAGAGAGGCCGCATTGACTGGCAGTCTACCTGTCAAGAACTAGTTGAGAGGCAGCTCCCAGTAATGAGAGAGTGGTGAACGGCATCAGTGGTTGACATTTGGCCTTCTGTTTTTTGATTTCAAAGTTGTAGTGGGCCTGAGAGCCATTCCCTTCCTCTCCCTTCCGTGAGCAATGATGCATGGAATGCAAGAATTTATGAGAAGAAGTGGGAAATAATTTTCAGACTGCAGGTGGATCCAGTCTAAAGACCCACAGTGCTCAATGTTATCAAGTAGAAAGATGTACGTTTGTAATCATGTATCGATTCAGGGAAGCCGAATCTTGTTCAGGCACTTAAATGAAGTCATGGTCACAAATAAGGTTGTTCCTTTACTGTGCAGTGTCAGCAGTAGATCACACTCTCGGAGTCAGAAAATTGTTGGTTCAAGTCTCACTCCAAGTCAAAAACTGAGGCAGACACTCTGTAGCACTGAGAAAGTGCTGCACTGTCACAGGCGCTGACATATCCATTACAGCTCCTCTCTCAGGTGGATGTAAATCAAATCCAGCAGCAGTATTCTGAAGAAGAACAGGGAACTTATTCCTGGTAAAATCTGAAAGAACTGCGGATGCTGTCAATCAGAAACAAAAACAGAAGTTGCTGGAAAAGCTCAGCAGGTCTGGCAGCGTCTCTGGACAGAAATCAGAGTTAACATTATGAGTCGAGTGACCCTTCCTCAGACCCGAACTTGTTCCTAGTGTCTAGGCCAATATATATCCTCAATCAACATCACTAAAGTGGCTTAAGTCTGATCATTACTGTTTGTGGGTGAGGTAACTCCACGGAGGCTGGTATCCCATCACCCAGTCACCTTTTATTTAAACATGAACATTCCCTGACTTTAGCACTGCCTCTACAGAGTCAGGTACCAGAGTGTCAGTATTTCTGACACCGACCATTATATGTCAACATGATGAGACTAGCTTAACAGCCCCAGTCTGGGAACTCATACTCTATGACGTCCAGCTGGCTGACCTCATTACAATCACTACAGTGTGATCTTACTTTGTAGAAATTGCTTACTGTGTTTCCCACATTGCACCATGCACTACACTTAGAATCACTGATTCATAGAATCCCTATAGTGTGGAAGCAGACCATTCAGCCCATTGAGTCCACACCGACCCTTTGAAAAGCATCCCACCAAGACTCACCTCTCTACCATATCCCTGCATTTCCCATTGCTAACCCAGCTAACCTACACATCCCTGGACATTATGGGCAATTTAGCGTGGCCAATCCACCCTAACATGCACATCTTTGGACTGTGGGAGGAAACCAGAGCACCTGGAAGAAACCCACGCGGACACAGGGAGAACGTGCAAACTCCACACAGACAGTCACCCAAGGCTGGAATCGAACACAGGTCCCAGCGCTGTGAGGCAGCAGTGCCAGCCCTTGAAGAACAATTCATCAGCCGCAAACTGATCTGAGTTAGCATGGAAAGCATACAAGAAAAGAGAAGCCTGGAGAAATGGAGTGATTTCGGGACAGCAGCCGCAAGAGCTGCAAAATCAATCAGACGCTCTGAGCCAGGTCCACCACATGGCGCAAGGAAGCCAAAAGAGGGATGAGGGAATAGAAGCAAAGCCAAAAAGGCAATCTGAGAACCAACAGATGGCCTGTGCGTGTGACACTGTTGTGAGTTTCCTCAGGGATGGGGCTACAAGAAGAACGTCATTGAAGAATGTCTTTTAGTCAGCACATCCCTCCTGTGCTGCAATCCTCTCACAGTAAACACGGCTGACTTGTTTAGAAATTGACACTAACCATGTTCTTAGGAATCTCTTCTCAATGCGCACAAGGATATTTGCATTTGTGCTGTCCAGAAGCAGCATCCCAGAGGTCATTCATCATTCATTCTTCATCTGGTTCCTTTTACATATTTTGCTTTTTAAATTTCTTGTGCATTTTGTTTGTAAAAGTGAGAAACATCCTGTGTTTCAGCACAGAGGGACTTGGAAGCATAATTCAGAAAAGCTAGCATACAATTTCAGCAGGTAATAGAGAAGGCAAATGGAATCAAAAACAGAAAATTGCTGGAAAAGCTCAGCAGGTCTGGCTGCACTTAAAAGTGTTATAAGAAACAGACCGTACCAGCATGCTAGAAGTTAGTTTAAGGAGCACTGGTTAGTTAAAATGTTTGAAGGTGAAATTCAGAAAATGGAAGGTGATGCAGAATACCTATTTATCATTTGACCTTCACTGAGAGAAGGCCAGTCAATGGGCCAAATGGCCTCCTCTCTGTCTTAAAGATTCTGACTTTATGTTCCATTTCTGTTTAATGTATAGCATTTTTTAAAAAAACCTTGCTGTGATATAAGGGTCGTGAAAAAAGACAGAATTTGTTACCCATCCCTAAAGGGCCTTGAACTGAGTAGCTTTCTAGGCCAGTTAAGAGCCAAGCACAATATTGTGAATCTAGAGTCGTCTGGGGACCAGACCAGGTAATGATGGCAGATTCCCTTCTTCCCTGTTAATCAATGATAGCTTCACAGTCACTATTACCCTGAGAGCAGTTTTCAATCCCAGACATTTTAACTCATTCATTTAAGTTGCACCAGTTTCCACACTGGGACTTGAGTCCAAGTCCATAAGACCGTAAGATGCAGGCCATTCAGTCCATTAGGTGTGTTCTGCCTTCAACGAGATCATGGCTGATCTGATCATCCTCAACTCCATGCTTCCTGCCTTTTCCCCATAACTCTTCATTCCCTTATTAATTGGAAATCTGTATGTCTCAGCCTTGAGTATATTTAATGACTCAGCCTCAACAGCCCTCTGCAGTAAAGAATTCAACAGATTCATTACCCTGGGAGACAAAAAATTCCACTTCATCTCTGTCTTAAATGGGTGACCCCTTACTCTGAGATTATCCTCTCTGGTCCTAGACTCTCCCACAAAGAGAAACTACCTCTTCACATCTATCTCTCAGGTGACTTAAGAATTATGTATGTTTCAATAAGGTTTCGTCTCATTTGTGTAGACTCCAATGAGTATAAGCCTAACCTATTGGCCTTCCTTCATAAGACAGTCCCTCCACACCCAGTATCAACCTAGTGATCTTACTTTAGACTGTCCCCAATGTCAGTATGCTTTTTCTTAGATAAGGGGCACAGAGCTGTTCACAATTTTCCAGCTATGGTTGGACTAGTGCCTTGTATAGTTTTAGCAAAACCTCCCTACTTGTATACTTCATTACCTTTGAAATTAAGACCATGAATCCATTTGCCATGTAAAAACTGAAAGAAGTGTGGATGCTGTAAATCAGAAACAAAAACAGAAAATTGCTGGAAAAGCTCAGCAGCTCTGGCAGCATCTGTGGAGAGACATCAGAGTTAACACTTCAGGTTGAGCGCAGTTCTGAGGAAGGGTCACTCGACCCAAAACATTAACGCTGATGTCTCTCCACAGATGCAGCCAGACCTGCTGAGCTTTTCCAGCAATTTTCTGTTTTTGATTCCATTTGCCTTCTCTATTACCTGCTGAAATTGTGTGCTAGCTTTTCTGAATTATGCACAGGACTTCCAAGTCCCTCTGGCCTGTAACTTTCTGCAGTCTTTCTCCATTTAAAGAATATTCAGCTCCTCTACTGTTCCTGCTAAACGTTGCATTTTCCTGCTGTATATTCCATCTGCTAAGTTTCACCCCGCTCACTTAAGCTGTCCGTGTGCTTCTGTCCCCAGAGCATTAGTCTAGGGGTCTAAGTTATTATCCGAGTGACATTACCACCACACTTCTGTCTCCCCATTGCCGCTGACAGGGATGCTGTGATGGAACTATTAACTGGTCTGATGTGGGAAGCGTGTGAGAAACGTCATTGAAATGGTCATGCGTGAACTTGGGCTCAGGCAGAGGAAACGTGCCATCTATACCAGCAGGAAGCCTGGTGGCCTAGCATCACTTAAAGGGCTCAGCAGGCCTGGCAGCATCTGTGAAGCAAAAAATCAGAGTTAACGTATCAGGTCCGGTTACCCTTCCTCAGAACCAGACCCAGTCACCGGACCTGAAATGTTTAACTCTGATTTTTTTCCCTTCACAGATGCTGCCGGGCCTGCTGAGCTTTTCCAGCAACTTTGTTTTTGTTCCTCATTTACAGCATCCGCAGTTCTTTCGGTTTTCACTTAAAGGGCTGCTGTTTTAAGTAAATGAGGGTTCAGGTCTGAGCCAGAGACAGTAAGAACTGCCAATGCTGGAGTCAGAGATAACACAGTGTGGAGCTGGAGGAACACAACAGGCCAGGCAGCATCACATGAGCAGGAAAGCTGATGTTTCGGGTCAGGACCCATTTCTGAAGAAGGCTCCGACCCGAAATGTCAGCATTCCTGCTCCTCTGATGCTGCCTGGCCTGCTGTGTTCATCCAGCTCTACGCCGTGTTATCTCAGGTCTGAACCAGCCAGGAACGACAGACCAATGATAACTGCAAGGTTTTGCTAAGTGCTAGTGGCACGGCCGCAATGGGTAAGGGTCCTGTACCTCCGAAAGCCAGATGTTTGTTATCCTTCTCTTACATGCGTGTCTAAAGATACGGTGACCCAGTTGCCCATAAAGCAGAGGGAAGGGGCTTAGCCTCCAAAGACTCAGTTGGGATTAGGAAAGGACCAAGTGCCTCTAACACACTGCAGGCATTTAGAAGACCCAATCCAGGAGAAGAAAAAACCCGAAGGACCAAATTAGAGTTACAAAGCCACACCTTACATGCTGTGATCAATGAGTGAGCACAACGCATTACAAAGCTGGAATATAAAGAGCTGATTGTACTGAAATGGAAAACAGGTGGACTTGGCTGCAGGTCTAGTTGGAGTATGTGGTGACCCTTGTAAACTAAACCTCTTATCACAAGTGACGTTATGTATGTCTGTCCAGTTCAATTTTGTATGGGGCTAGAGGCAGATGCAGCCTGCTTTCCCTCAGTTGCATATCCCAGTATTCCATGCATATATTTTGGATAACATAGGGCTGAATCTTATGTTTTTTGTCTCAGTGCCAGTTGGATTGAGTCCTTTAAAGGGTTTCATGCTGCAGAGTAGTCTAAGTTCTCACCGCATTTTACCAAATGTGCTAGATTGACAATTTTCTCCACCTCTATGGTGTCTCTCTAATCTGATTCAAGCCCCATTTTACCAGGCGCCATTCTCTAAACAATTTCGACTCAGTAGAAATCTGCCAAAAGACTGGCATCCCTGGTGCCCATGCCATCTTTAAAAGGCTGCTGTGCACATGAACAAGTGTTGGCAATCCAGGCTTTGTCCTCATAGAATCCCTACGGTGCGGAATGAGGCCATTCCACCCAACAAATCCACACTGACCCTCCAAAGAGCATCCCACCCAGACTGAGGCCTCTACCATGTCCCTGTAACCCTGCTTTCCTCATGGCCAGTCCATCTGGCCTGGACATATTTGGACTGTGGGAAGAAACGCGCACAGACACGGGGATAATGTGCAAACTCCACATGGACAGTCGCCTGAGGCTGGAATCAAATCTGGGTCTCTGGTGCTATGAGGCAGCAGTGCTAACCAGTTGCACAGTGGTTTGCTAGGCTATTTCAGCGGGTAAATGAGAGCCAACCACATTGCTGTGGGTCTGGAGTCACATGTAGGCCCAGACCAGGTGAGGACAGCAGCTTCCTTCCCTCAAGGCCATTAGTGAACCACATGGGTATACCCAACAATTTGCAGTGGATTCATGGTCATTGTTAGATTCTTAGCTCCAGATTTTTTTAAAAACGGAATTCTAATTTTACAAAAAACCCAAAGAACTGCAGATGCTGTAAACCCGAAACGAAAATAGAAATTGCTGGAAAAGCTCAGCAGGTCTGGCAAAAACAAGCAGAGTTAACATTTTGGGTCCAGTGACCCTTCCTCAGAACTTAAGAAGGCGGACCCGAAACGTTAACTCTGATTTCCCTTCACAGATGCTGCCAGGCCTGCTGAGCTTTTCCAGCAACTTCTGTTCTTGTTTGCTACAATGCTCTGCTGGACTAACATTGAAAGATGAAAAAAAAAAACATTTTTCTCTTATTGGGTTGAGAGGCTTTGGAATTCTCTTCCTCAAGAGGCAGTAGGTGCAGCATCTTTAAATATTTTTAAGTATAGGTAGATAGATTTTTGATTATGAAGCGAGATGAAAGATAATTGGAGGGTTTGCAGGAATGTAGAGTTGAGGTTAAGACCAGACCAGCCCTGATCTTATTGTATAGTGGAGTGGCCCATTTGTTATTCATATGTTCATAAACTCAAAAAAGAGTGACTAGATTAGGGCTGGGGAAAATTCTTACTGTTCTCATTTTTTCAGCCATTTTAATCCCTTGTTGGACTTTAATTTGATTTGATTTATTATTGCCACATGTACCTAGTAAAAAGTTTTGTTTTGTGTGCAGTACAGGCAGATCATACCATACAAAGTACATTAGGATCATGGAACAGAGCAAGGAATACAATGTTATGGCCTCAGAGAGGGAAATCAACATTACATTTACAATTTCTCAGATCACTCGGAAGTCTAATAACAGCAGAGAAGAAGCTGTTCTTGAACCTGTTGTTACGTGTGTTCAAGCTTCTGTATCCCAAAACGGAAGAGGTTGGAAGAGATTATAACCGAAATCGGGGGGGGTCTTTGATGATGTTGGCTGCCTTCCTGAGACAGTGAGAAGTGTAGATGGAGTCAATGGATGGAAGGTTGGCTTGCGTGATGGGCTGTGTTCACAACTCTCTGTAGTTTCTTACGGTCCTAGGCAGAGCAGTAGCTGTACCAAGCCAAGATGCATCCAGGTAGAATGCTTTCTATGATGCCTCTGTAAAAGTTGGTTAGAGTCTTCATGGACATGCTGAATTTCCTTAGCTTCCTGAGGAAGTAGAGGCATCATTGTGCTTTCTTGACCGTGGAGTCAATGTTGGTGGACCAGCACAGATTGATGGTGATCACCACTCCTAGGAACTTGAGGCTCTCGACCATTTCCACCTTAGCACTATTGATGTAGACAGGGACATGCCCTCTACCTTGTTTCCTGAAGTAACAATTCATTCGTGAGATGTAGGCATCACTGGCTGAGCCAACAGTTATTGGCCATTCCATAGTGCCCTCAAGAGAAGTGGTGAAATGCCTTCTTGGTCCACATGGTGTAGGCGCCTGCACAGTGCTGTTAGGGAGAGAGTTCCGGGACTTTGGAACCTAACGATGAAAAGGAATGACCTTTTTATTCCAAAGCAGGATATCTAACTTCCAACAAAGTCATTAAATGGTGAGAATAATGGAGTTGCTTGTAATTGAAGGGAATTGGTAAAATGCATATATCTACAGTACATCTTAACCTATCTTAAATATAGACAGGCTAGGAGCACTCATGAATTTGAATCACATATGGAGCTTTTGTGTTCTAAATCTCAATTTCTCCCTCCCGCAAGTTTAAATGAAAAGCAGGACTTGATGGTAATAGGATTCAAAGCATTTCATTAGAAACAATCATACGGCTATCAGAAAATCACCATCTGCTCCCCTGTTTCTATTTGCTTGTAACATCAAGTTGCCTTAGTGGGCTATCAATGCTTAATTCCCAGCTGGGAAAGAGCCTTGGGCCTAGTTCTGTCATACTTAATTTGCAACGTTAGATTATACGTGAATATGAGAGGCAAAAAGGAGAGGGTAAATCTCCATATGGATAGATGGTACACGTTTCGAGACAGGACTGAGATGGCAATGGTCTCTGGGTTTAATCAGTGTCTCTGTCCAGGAGGCAAATATCCGCTGTCTTTAAAGATTCATGAAATGAATATTGGCAAGATTAAAGCATAACCTTATTCTCTGGCTCGTGTCTCCATGGTAACTGTCATGCTGGAACAGTGAAAGGTGGGCTTCCCACTCACCATCCTGTCCCACTTTATTGAGACCACTCATTGGAAATCAATGATGTACCGTCCATACGGCTCCAGAACTGTGTGAAAGAAAATGAAGACTTGTGTTTATGTTGCTTTCACTGCCTGTAAATATCTAAAGCGTTTTTGTTCTTCACACAATATGGGTGTCACTGACAAGGCCAGCATTTGTCGCTCTTCTCTTATTGGCCTTGAACTGAGTGGTTTCTCAGGCCGTTTCAGAGGGCAGTCAACCACATTGGTATGGGTCTGGAACCACTCGTAGGCCAGATCAGGGAGGGCAGATTTCCTTCTCTAAAGAAAATTAATAAACCTTTGGGGCTTTTCCAATTGATGATAGCTCTCATAGTCACCATTGCTGAGACTAGCTTTCAATCTTGGATTTGTTAATTGTATTTAGATTCCACCAGTTATCACTATGGGATTATTTCCATTTCCCCAGCACTTTAACCTGGGTGTAGCGGAACAGACCAAACCCCTCAAAATATATCGAGGACATAGCCTAGAACTAACTTTTTATTTCATTTAAATGTAAGTGTAAGGTGCTATGTTGCAGAAGAGATTTGATTTGTCTAAAACTAGGCTTTAAACAGAAAACAGTTCTGAGGAAAGGTCACCGGACCCGAAAAGTTAACTCTGTTTTTGCCTTCACAGATGCTGCCAGACCTGCTGAGCTTTTCCAGCGACTTCTGTTTTTGTTCCTATTCACAGCATCCGCAGTTCTTTCGGTTTCTACTCAGCATTCGTGCTGGAACCCTGAACATCTGAGGTTAACAAGATCAAGCCACGGGGCTCAAAGTATTTTCTGATGAAGGGTCTAGGCCCGAAACGTCAAGTTTTCCTGCTCCTATGATGCTGCTTCGCCTGCTGTGTTCATCCAGCTCCACACCTTGTTATCTCGGATTCTCCAGCATCTGCAGTACCTATTATCTCGGGCTCAAAGTACTCATGGTGAAAGTAAGGAATTGCAGTGAAGAAAGACCTCTTTCAGTTACCTGTTGGCTGTTATTAGGACACCGTGCCAGCGCGAAACTACAAAGAAGCAGAGATAAGGGAGTCAAAATCCACAGGGAAAGAAATGATCCCTTATCTGGCCAGGATGACAAGAAGTTGAAGGACGGCTGGAAGCCAGTCAAATGGAAGGGTCATGCTTTTGTAGGCTTTCCAAATCTCCTTGGAGTGGGACAGGTGTATTCATCTGCCTGCCGTGGTCAAATGAATCTTTCTTCTGGAATAGATAGCCCATTCATTGATCGTTCCTGCAGGTGCCATCGAAAGTCACACACTCAATTTTCCATCTGGTTGCCAAAGGTTTACCTTGTGTGGATAGTAGTGACTGTCAGATACATGCCTTCTCTCTGGCGGCAGGTTAAAACTGATTTTTAAAAACTGAAATAACTGTGGCTGCCGTAAATCAGAAACAAAAACAGAAGTTGCTGGAAAAGCTCAGCAGGTCTGGCAGCATCTGTGGAGAGAAATCAGAGTTAACGTTTCTGGTCTGTTCTGAGGAAGTGTCACCAGATCTGAAACGTTAACTTGGATGCTGCCAGACCTGCTGAGCTTTTCCAGCAATTTCTGTTTTTGTTTAAAATTGATTTTCATGCTTTCTCTATTCCTGATGAATATTCATGTCTTTCAAATGAGTTATGGTTGCATTTTTGGGCTAAATAAAGTATTTGATGGTGGTGGCAACGGCTGGGATTGTGGCTGGTAGTGGAGGGTGGAAGTGATCTCAAATTATTAACAGGTTTTCACTCTTGGCAGTTAAATCAACATTTAATTCTCCCAGGTGAATGCAGAAACTGGCTGCAAAACCTCATTGTTATGTCACTCACCTATTAACCCAGAAGCTTAAACTCCCTGGCACGAAGAGTTTGAATCCCATCACAGCACACGGGGTATTTTAAAGTATCTGGATTAAATAAATCCATGAAGAAAAGCTCTGAAATTACTGGATTGTTGAAGCCTTTTCTAATTCCCAAAGGGAAGAAAGTCTGCAGTCTTTCCCATACATTCAGCTGATTAATGTCTCCATTTCCACAGAAATGACTGTCCCTCTGAAATGGTCTAGCATGCCAATCAGCTGTATTAAAGCTGACCACTTTCTTGAGGGCAGTTAGGGTTGTGCAAACCATAGCGTGCGGCTCAGTGGTTAGCACTGCTGCCTCAGCACTAGGGACCCAGGTTCGATGCCAGCCTTAGGCAACTGTCTGTGTGGATCATAGAATCCCTACAGTGTGGAAACAGGCCCTTTGGCCCAAACCCTTCCACACCAAACCTCAGAGCATCCCACCCAGACCCATCCCCCTTTAACCCTATAACCCACCTAATCTACACATCCCTGTGGGCAATTTAGCATGGCCAATCCACCCTAACCTGCACATCTTTGGACTCTGGGAGGAAACCAGAGGAAACCCACGCAGACACAGGGAGAATGTGCAAACTCCACACAGACAGTCACCCGAGGCTGGAATCGAACGTGGGTCCCTGGCGCCATGAGGCAGCAGTGCTAACCACTGAGCCACCGTGCCGCCCTGTGCAGAGTTTGCACATTCTCCCCGTGTCTGTGTGGGTTTCCTTCGGGTGCTCCGGTTTCCTCCCACAGTCCAAAGATGTGCAGGTTAGGGTGGATTGGCCAAGCTAAATTGCCCATAGTGTCCAGGGATGTGTAGGGTCGGTGGGTTAGCTGTGGGAAATGTGGGGTTATGGGAACAGAGTGGGGGCTGGGTCTGGGTAGGATGCTCTTCAGAGGGTCAGTGCAGACCCAATGGATTGAACAGTCTTTTTGTCCACTGCAGGGTTTCTATGTTTTATTGATTCTTTCCAGTGATATTTGCATCTCGTAAATGATCATAAAACATGCTGGTTCAGAGCCCATTTCCACATCCTCAACATGCTTGTTTTATTTCTCAAACAATGAAAAGCTGTACTGCCACAGTGTGGCATTTGAAATTCCCACAGTAGCTGTTCTTATCCTTGATACATATACTTCAATGTTGAAAGAATTCTAACTGTAACAATGTGTAATGTTTGGATGCTGATGATGGTCCCACCCACTCTAATCCCTATAGTGCCTTCATCACTCTTTAATGGGACCACAATTCTACACAGGAACTTTGGTTGGAAACAGTCTCAGTGGTAACTTTCAAGAACCATTCCCCACATGGGTATTTATGTCAAAAAAGGAATGTTCTTGCAGTTCAACAGGGATGGGAAAAGTTGCACAGACACAATGGGCCAAATGGCCTTCTCTGTGTTGTGTGATTCTGGGATTGCTCCCATCTCCATCCCTATTGCTTTAGATTGCCCAGAGATAGCTGCTCGATGTTCCATCTCCCTGTGTAACCAGATCAAGGAGATCACTCTGCTAAATTGGATTTTGTGTAATTTGGTGTTTGATGGTTGACATAGACATGGTCGGTCAAATGATGTGTTTCTGTGCTGTACAATTCTATGACTGTAACTGCAGGTCAGAGGTTGGCAGTTACACTTTAACATGAATAGTGGGCTCTGACTTCCACAGGAAGCAGTAGGATCAATGCTGTTAAATCTGAGCTTGATCTTTGTTGGTCAGGGCTTTGCATGGAGTTAAGATACAATTAGCCATGATCTCATTGAATGGAGAGTTAGGCTGGAGGGGCTGAAGGCTTCCTCCTGTTCCTGCGTTTTTGACAACATAAGTGAGGTAGAAAATCATTGCATTAAATTGAACATTGCAAAATTTTGACTCTGAAATTTCTTTTAATTGCTTGTCATCGCTGATATAGCATGTGGTTGAGCCCACAAGTCGTGATATCACCTTTCTCAGTGTGAAACTGTCGAGAACATCTTAATGACTGGGAAATGCTTTGGGACACCATGAGCACATGGAAATGATGGGCTGAATGGGTTCCTCCTGTTCTGCTCAGTCCACATGCTAATGCATAATGAATGTCTCCGCGCTCCTTATGAGGTTGGAACAATCTGGGTTTCATTTCTTGCTGCAAGCTGTAGGCTCCTTCTGCCTTTGCCAAATGGAGCTATCTAATTTTACTTTCAGGACCTTCTCAGCGATGAGTTCAAAATCTGCCTGTTTGAATTTTGCCTCAAGGCATTTTCCAGCTTCCACTGGAACATTTTTTTAAAGAAGACAATCTTCTGGAAACAGGTACATTCACGCTGCCTCTAAAATTCCCTTTCTACATTCCCTCGCTACAAGACTGTGTTCCCTGGCACCGTGAAAGGTTTGGGGACATCTAAAAAGCATTGCATATTGTTAGTGAGTGAGAGTGTGTGGGTGTGTAAGTGGACAGGGAAGTGCCAGGGATGATGGTACATGGGTACAATGATGAGATCAGGTCAGGTCAGAGATTAGAGTCGGGTTGAATTGGAAGGGGTTGTTGGGTTAGGATGTGGAGTGGCTAGTTCGGGGTTTCAGTGAGGAGACTACCCAGGTCAGGAGTCAAGGGCTAGTCAGGTTGGGTCAGTTGTATAGGTACCCAGGCGTTAGAATAGGAACATTTCCTGGGATGCCCAGGTAAATACATTGTAACTGCCCACAGTGTCCGACTCTAACTCAGAGTTGATGACTTCTCCAGAGTTATTTTAATCCACTCATGGGATGTGGGCGTCACTGTCTAGGCCAGCATTTATTGCCCATCTCTAAATGCCAAGGGGGCAGCTAGGAATCAATTGTGAATAGTTTTATAGCCACTTCAATTTATGGTTTGCAACTTTTATTTTACTGGAAGAATTGTTAAATTAGGTTTTACACGGGAGTACAAAGGGCTTTTTTCTTAATTCATTCGTGGAATATGGCCAGCATTTATTACCCAGAGGACAGTTAAAAGTCAACCACATTGCTGTGGGTCTGGAGTCGCATGCAGGCCTGACCTGGTAAGGATGGCAGATGTTCCTTTCTCTAAAGGCCATTAGTGAGCCAGATGGGTTTTCACAACAACGGTTAAATGGTTACCATAAGGCTGGCTTTGCACTGAATTCAAATTTCATCATGGTAGGATTTGAACTCATATCTTCAGAACATTAGCCTCAGCTTATGGATTGCTAAACTAGTGACATTACCACAACACTATCGAAATAATTTCACACAGGCCTGTAGCCCGTCGTCAATTAACACTTTGTTTACATGTACAGAGTGCTTGTTATTGTTCTGGCTCCCTCAGAGTGAACAGAACCTCCGACGCTCCTGTTCTTACCTGTCAGCCAGGACTCCCTGATTGGACCAGATTAACAGCCCCAATCAGGGAACTCATATTCTATGAAGTCCACCTGGCTGCCCTCTTTACAGTCACTACACTTGTCACCTCCCTTAGACCTGGAGTAGGAGAATTATCCATTGACAATTGAAATTTCCCAGGCAATCCCATGAAGTCAACATTTGGGATTTTCGTAGGGTGCCTATAAGCAATGTGTCTCTGACAATCCAGGAACTAGAAGATCTGGGTTATCAGTTCAACATTCCTGTGGTAGACCTGGTAGGTTAACTCAATGCTGTTTGATTTAGTTCCTGGGTTGTAGCTTGCTGTACCGGGAAAAGGAACAGTGCCTACTGTTAATAGGACTCACTCTTGGCTATTTCATCGCAGTGATATTAAGCATGACAAATTGCTGAAGGTGTGAATTATTAACAACACAGCAAGTTAAGCAGGACATCTGGGAACCAAGAAAGCAACAATGTACCTCTTTAACCAGTACAATGGAAGAATTGTGAAACAAACAGCTGAAATAAACAGCTCAAGGATTGTAGAAAGCGTCCATTAGAGTGGGCGATTTCAATGGTAAAATAGGATAATTAGTTATAGCCCTCAGAAGGCCATTAGCACCTCTCTGCATTAGATTACACTTAGCTTGAGGGTATCATGATGGGGCAAGGCATTTAGACAAGTCTCCGTCGACTAAGACAGTCTGGAATTCATTGCACAATACATTTAATATATACTAACCTGTTGAGTTTTACCTGTGAACTTGTGGTTTATAAATGAATAGTCTGTGGTAGAACCGATCAAGGATTATAATTTTGAAGCAATATGTCGCTGCAAGCAATTAAATATTCATTCTATGATAGCTGTCCTATGACTAGTAAGAGAGAATGGTCCAAAGAAGGAAGGGGAGAGCACAGGACAATTGATCACCTTGGCTCATTTTTGGACTACCTGCATTCCATTTATACTCTAATTTCATAAAGTATCAGTCTCAGGAACGTAACGATTCACTGGTGGCTCTGACCAGCACATATGGTGAAAGCTCAGTTAACATATGCCTCTGTACTGATTGTCTTTCAACCACCGTGTCTGATGGAATGTTTACTCTGTAGATATTGTCAAATCAAGCTTTGCTTTCCTCAGTTCTTGTTTCTTTTGAAGGAGCATGAGGGGCTGTGTCTCAGGAGTGAATGAAAATGCAAAATGTAGTCATTGCAGTCCGCCACAGCGCATCAAAATAGAAATGTAGAAAATAGGAACAGCCGTAGGGCATTCGGCTCATCAAGCCTGTTCTGACCATGGCTGATCATCCAACTCAGTCCCCTCTTCCTGCTTCCGCCCTATACCCTTTTATCCCTCTAGCCCTAAGAACTATATCTAAGTCCTTCTTGAAAACACTCAATGTTTTGGCCTCAACTGCTTTCAGTGGAAAAGAATCCCACAGGCATCCCACTCTCCGGGTGAAGATATTTCTCCTCATCTCAGTCCTTCGTGGCCTATTCTGTACTGTTAAACTGTAACTTCCGGTTCTGGACTCGCTGGTCAATGGGAACGTCCTTCCTGCTAGAGATTAGGTATTGTTATTTGGAGAAAGGAGTTTATAGTCCTCCATGTTTAACAGTCTACCTTTAAAGCTTTGACATTGAGATCAACAACTTCAGATTTTAACTGCAGCTTCCCATTCTTTGAACTTGAGCTGTGACCCAAGCTGAAATGTCAGCTTTCCTGCTCCTCTGATGCTGCCTGGCCTGCTGTGTTCCTCCAGCTCCACACTGTATTATCACTGACTCCAGCATCTGCAGCTCTTGCTGTCCCTATTTCAATCGGCTGTTTTGCAGGGTCCCACCAGGTAAGTAGCTGATCTCTGAGCTGCATCTGGAAGGTGATGCTGTGAGTTGGACAGGACGCTGCAGACAATTGATTTTCGCATAAGTTGCTGGCTCAGGATCCCCTCTCCAGGCCTTTCCCCCTGTGCGCTCGGAGATGTGCATTTGGTTTCGAAGGGGGCTGCACCAGTTGGTTTTTCTTCAGTTGTGCCAAGTGCAGCAATCCGAGACGATCTTATGTAGGGCTCGAAGTCAGCCTCAAAACTCCTAAATGATGCCTTCAGTCTTCTGCGGTGTGCTTCCTTTCTCTGTGATGAGGGAACATCCCAGACTCAAACCCTCGAAAGAAGATTCTTTGCAATAAACAAGATCCAGCCTTCTGGCCACACTCCCAGCTGTGACTGTGTCAATATGGTGTCAATGCCTGGAATGGACAGTTTGGAAGCGCACCACAATGCTCCTCACTCATAGAATCCCTACAGCATGGAAGCAGGCCATTCGGCCCTTGGAGTTCACACTGACCCTCCAAAGAGCATCCCACTCAGACCCAGCCCACATTTCCTGTGGCTAACCCTCCTAGCCTGTACATCACTGGACACTACAGGCAACTTACATGGTCAATCCACCTAACCTGCACATCTTTGGACTGTGGGAGGAAAGCAGAGCACCCAGAGGAAACCTGCACAGACACGAAGAGAATGAGCAAACTCCATACAGTCAGCTAAGTGTGGATTCGAATCTGGGTCCCTGGCACTATGAAGCAGCAGTGCTAACCACTGAGCACCGTGCCAGCCAGTCCTGCTGAAGGCAGCTCCAGTGAAAGGGGTTGAGCCTCTTAGTGTGACACTGGTGCACTGTCCAGGTCTCACAGACGTAGAGCAGAGTGGGAAGGTCTAATGCTCTGTAGAGTTTCGGCTTGGTGAGCAAAGCTGTTGCTCTTCATTCCTAGATTGATGTTCAGAGGCTAAACGCTACCCTTTGCTTTGGCATTTCTTCCATTTTTCTTTTCATCAATGTAGACAGCTTGTAAAAGAGTGCTGCCAAGCTAAATGAAACTATGCCAACTGAAAGGTTCTCTCTCATGAGACAGGGTTTTCTGGAGCAGGCTAGTACTGCCTGTATACTTGTGAGACAGTGTAAACTTCACAACTTTAATAACTGTTCATGTATTGAAAGAAATCAACAACTCAGACTAGGGTAAATTGTTTCTTGAGATGAAAGAGACAAGAAGACACCGTAATAAAGCCTTCACCTGACGAAGGAGCGGTGTTCCGAAAGCATGTGTTTTCAAATAAATGCGTTGGACTATAACCTGGTGTCGTGTGACTTCTGACCTTGTCCACCCCAGTCCAACACCGGCACCTCCACATCATGTTATAAAGAAGGAATTAAAAGCAACATTTAAATTAACCAGCTCTGGGAAGAAACAATATCAACAAGCTGTTTCCTGAGAGAGAGGAGATAACTAATTTAACACCTGCTTGATAAACTGGACGTTTTATTGCCGTAACGATAATAGATTGCCCTGCAGAAGCATTTAAGGAGTTAATTGCAGGAAAAACTGTGTTTTAAACAAACAACTAACCCCAAATGTAACAAGGAACAGGGGAGCTCCATCTGATAAGAAGGCAAGCTACGGACTTGAGTTCTCCAGAAATGTAATCAATGTTGGGGATGAAATAATCTATTGAATTATCAATAATGTCATACCACAAACTTGAAAGAGGGAAAATTGCATCAGAATCCAACACCAGAACAAGTCAGAAGCAGGACTTCAAAGAACAACACTACATAAGGATTGAACAAAAACAAAGTTGCTGGAAAAGCTCAGCAGGTCTGGCTGCATCTGTGAAGGGAAAAAACAGAGTTAACATTTTGAGTCTGGTGACCCTTTCCTCAGAACTGTGTGTGTGACATAAGGATTGAACCCTGGGCTCTTCCAGAGGCAGACACTGTTGGTGAAATCCTGGCCAGATTCCATCATTAACTGGGTAATAGCCAAGTTGGGTTGTGAGGCTCAGCTTGCTTACTTGAGGGGTCTTATTTTGGTTGCTACATGCAATAAAGTTTAAATTATTGTTTCAGTACTTGATTATCTGTGCAATTTCTTAGTAAGTAGGTGAATTAAAGGTAACTTGTGGTGATTTACCCACAACAATTTTTTCTATTAATTTGTCGGATGTGATGGTGAGCTGCCTTCTTGAACCGCTGCAGTCCACCTGCTGTAGATTCACGCACAATGTCATTAGGGAGGGAATTCCGGGATCTTGACCCAGCAACAGGGAAGGAACGGCGATATGTTTTCAAGTCATGATGGTGAGTGTCTAGGAGGGGAACTTGCAGGGGGTGGTGTTCCCATGTATCTGCTGCCCTAGTCCTTCTAGATGGAAGTGGTCATGGGTTTGGAAGATGCTGTCTGAGGATTTTTGGCGAACTTCAGCAGTTTCTTCCAGCGGCAAAGCTTGAAAGGTCACCAACCTGAAACGCTAACTCTGTTTGTTACTCTGCCCGAATTGATTCTGCTGAGAATTTCCAGCTTTACTTTCAGCCTTCTAGTCCTTATTACATTCCACTTCAACATTGAGTGCCATTATTTTTTCCCCCACATTCTTTTATGCTGGCTTCTCTTTGAACTGAACGGATTACTTGGCCATTTCTGAAGCAACCAATTTGCTGTGGGAGAGATAATAGGAGCTGCCGATGCTGGAGAATCTGAGGTAATGAGGTGTGGAGCTGGATGAACACAACAGGCCAAGCAGCATCAGAGGAGCAGGAAAGCTGACATTTCGGGTCTGGACCCTTCTTCAGAAGTAGGATCCAGACACGAAACATCAGCTTTCCTGCTCTCAAATTGCTGTGGGTCTTGGGGCCAACACAAGTCACAGGCAAAGACAGCACTGTTCCTCTGCTTCAGGGCATTAATGATCCAGACGGATTTTTATGGCAGTCAGTGATAATTTCTTGGTCACTATTACTGACAACTGGCTTTCAACTGGTTCTGAAGAAGGGTAACTGGACCTGGAATGTTCACTCTGATTTCTCTCCATAGATGCTGCCAGACCTGCTGAGATTTTCCAGCAATTTCTGTTTTCCAGCATCAGCAGTGCTCTCAGGTTTGTATTTAAGCTCTCAACTCCAGATTGCATTTAAACTCTACCATGGTGGGATTTGAAACCATGTCCTCAGAATTTAGCTTGGCCCTCTGGAACTAGTTGTAAAGTCACCACTAACCACCATTTCCCTCCCCCCGCTCCCCTTCAAGCGTCTGAATTTCATTTACAGTTACATTACAGAGATCACTGCTGGTGGGAGTCAGGCCATTGCTTACAGGCACTATCATTGGATCACTCAGAACCAGGAGTCACACTTCAGGCTAATGGGTCAACCATTTAGGACTGATTTGAGGAGAAATGTCTTCAGTCAGAAGGTGGTGAATGTTTGGAATTCTCCAGACCAGAGGGTTTTGGAAACTCAATCAGCTAATATATATTCAACACTGAGATTTGAGAAACTTTTCAACACAATAAGAATCGAGGAATGTGGGAATAGTTTTGCAAAGTGGGATTGACCTGGAGGTTCAACTATGATCTTATTGAACAGTGGAACAAGCTGAAGGAATGGTATTCCAGCACTGGTTTCTTTTCATACAATATTTTAATAAATTATGGTTACAAATGTCATTTTTTTAAGCAGCCTGTCAGCAATCTGATTGTTCAACACTCAAAACAGAAGGAAATATGTTGTATCAGAGATAATAGGTACTGCAGATGCTGGAGAATCCGAGATGACAAGGTGTGGAGCTAGAGGAACACAGCAGGCCAAGCAGAGGGAGGAGGGTAACTTCTTCAGGGTTGGCTTCCTTAGAAGAGACTTTGCAGTGGGGTTAAAATTGTATCAGAGATAATAGATACTATATTTTCAAGGAATCAACAAGGGATTGCTTGAGAAGGATCATCCCTGAACTCAAAAACATGGTTCGACCGAGAGGAGATCTGCCTTCTGTTGGTAGCTCAGTCTAGAGCTTGTTGTAAAGAAAGTCCTTGTAGAGGTCAGGTGCTGGATGGATAATTAGAATTCAGCCAATCCATTAAATTTTACAAGCCCGAACATTGGCCATATCCAGCAGAGCTCAGGAACATTAGCAGCTCAAGGGTAAATGCTGGAATATATTTAGTCATCAGTAGATTAGCCTGAAACTGAGGCAAGACAAATATGATCAGATTTCAGCACTGTTCAGCCTCCTCTCCCTTTGAAAGGGAAGATTTTTTAGACGCCACTTTCTGCAATGGGATAGACAGGCGTTTCCCATGTTTCATTTAGAAGTAAGCCTGATAAGGCTAATTTGAGCCTTTATATGGAGCAGGAGAAACTGTGTTCGATTCCTAAAAATGTCCCAGGTTTGCAGGCCTATTTTTTTCTTTCTCTCTAGGGATATGGAAATAAAAATTGCTTACAGGAGAAGATTATTTAAACTCCCTTCATTACAATCATGGCTAGTCATTGGCCTCAATGCATTTTTCCACCCACTCCCTATATCCCTTACATCCTCGAGAGATCCAAAATCCATTGAAACCAACCCTTAATATAAGAGCAGTGGGAGACCATTCAGGCCCTCAGGCCCGCTCTTCTGTTCAACTGGAACACATATAAACAACTGCCTCAATGCCAAAATTATTTGGAAATCTGCTGAGTTCTGTCTTGAGTATCATCAATGACTGTACTTCCTCAATACCCAGGAATAAAGAATTCCAAAATCTCACCCCTCTCTGATTGAAGAAATTTATCTCCTGTGTTCAAGATTCCCCAGTCAGAAGAAGCAATCTCTTAGTTGAGTCTCCTCAAAATCCTGTATGTTTCAAAAACATCGCCTCTCAATCTTTTAAACTCCAAAGAATAAAGGCTTAATTAACTCAGCCTGACATCACAGGACAGTGCCGTCATCCTGGGGACCGATCTAGTGAATCATCACTCTACTGTCCCAAGACAAGTGGAGCCTTTCCTTCACATGGATATTGCACTCAGTACTCCACAGCCTTTGTCCCATGACAGCCTTTTTGTTATAGCAAGACTTCCTTATGTTTGTACTCCAAACATATAAAGGCCAACGTGCAATTTGCCTTCCTTATTGCTGCATTTGTGCTTGCATTCTTGTACGAGTCCATCCAAATCTCTTTGAACATTAATATTTAAAAGTTTCAGACATTTTGTTTTGAAAAGAAGTTCTGCTAGTCTATTCTTCCTAACAAAGTGAGTCAGGTCACACATACCCCAAGTTGTTGGCTGCTCTTTTAAGCTGTCCACATCTCTTTGCATCCTCTTTGAGATTTCCCCATATCCTACATTCCCATCCAACTGCACTGTAAGCGAACTTGGGGACCATTACTCTCAGTCCTTTGGCCTAATTCTTCTTCCTTTTCTTCCAATTCCATTTTACTTGGAGCGACCACAGTGCTGACTGATCATCATTCTCCATCTCCGCCGTTCAGTCACCCATTCCTCTTCCAATCCTGCTGTACTTAACTCTTTCAATGCTACACTTACCCCCCGGTGACCCCAGTCTTAGGGCTACCTCGTCTCCTTCGTGTCAGCCCCATCTCCATCTTCATCTGGGTGATCATATGGATCGTAGATATGGACCCCAAATCTGTTGGTTCTCCTGGCAGACACGTAACCCATTCTAGCTGGGAGGCCATGACAATCTCAGCCACAAATAACCCCGCAATCTGCGATCAATGTCACCTTGTGAATGACTCGCAGGCTGAGGACTGTGAATGGATTTCTACATGTTATTCTCCACCACTGGGATGGTGTAGCTCAGTGAGGGCCAGGGTTGGGGTGGATGATATCCCTGGTTTTTTGGTCCTGTGCACTCACACCAGTGACACAGCCCATTAGCCATCGGATCACTCCAACAAATTCGGAGAATTGACAGAATAGAAACGAAACTGGAGTTCACAAAAATTGAAAGAACTGCAGATGCTGTACATCAGAAACAAAAATAGAAATTGCTAGATAAGCTCAGCCTGTCTGACTGCATCTGCAGCGAGAAATCATAGTTAACGTTTCGGGTTGAGTGACCCTTCCTCAGAACAGTTCTGAGGAGGGGTCACTCTTCCCAAAATGTTAACTCTGATTTCTCTCCACAGTTGCTGTCAGACCTGCCGAGCTTTTGCAAAAATCTCCACTTTTGTTTCCAGAGTTCACGACATTGGACTTAAACTCTCCCATAATTTCAGCCACTGAGAACCTTCTTTACTTAGTCATTTGATGCCAAATATAGTTTCTGATTTCATAATGCTTTAATTATCTACTACAGGTGTTGACCAAGTCAGTATGTTGACACCCCTGCAATATGAGAATGGTTTGTTTTTATTTTGTCTGAGTTACAGTTTTTTTTGTTTGAAGTCAACTTTTAAGTCTTCTCACAATTTAGTTTCATTTTCCTAGCTGATGTGGTTGAAGTCTCTTTTTGGATCAGTAATAATTTTATGTTTTGATTGCTGGAGAAACATGTCAGGGCCGTAACTTTGGGACATTTTAAATGTTGGATATGGTTTTTCTAGATCTATTACAAGGCGGAAATGAACCTTCTTGGGCCTATTTCTAAATATTTGTTTTAGAAATCTTCTTTGTTAAAAATGCTTTTATCGAACCGGTCTAAAGATGCAGTTAGAAGCATTTCAATGGTTGTAAAGTGCCTTGAGACATCTTCAGACTGTGAAAGGCACTAAAAAGACATTCTTTATTTTGTGATCTGAGTCCAACAGTTTATGGTATCAATTTTTCTCTGAAATAACTCACACATACTGTTTTATTTACTAATACTCCGAAGAGTATTAAGTAATGATTTGGCCTCCAACTAGTTTCAACAACTGTCAAGAAAGAACTCGCCTTTACGCTCGAAAGTATCATTTGCCTCATTATGTCTCAGAATATTTTATAGTCAATTCAGCACTTTCCGATGTATTGTCAACATTGTAATTAAGTAAATTCTGCAGCTAATTTGCACACAGCAAGTTCCCAAAAATAACAATGTAATACTCCAGTGCCACAATGATGCCACCCGAAGGCTGCAGGAACAGCATCTCATATTTTGCTTGGGAACGCTGCAGCCCAATGGTATCAATGTGGACTTCACAAGCTTCAAAATCTCCCCTCCCCTGACCGCATCCCAAAACCAGCCCAGCTTGTCCCCACCTCCCTAACCTGTCTGTCCCTCCTCCCACCTCAAGCCCCACCCCCACCTCCTACTTTCCAGCCTCATCCCCACCTCCTTGACCTGTCCATCCTCCTTGGACTGACCTATCCCCTCCCTAACTCCCCACCTAAACTCACCTTTACTGGCTCCATCTCCGCATCTTTGACCTGCCTGTCTCCTCTCCACCTATCCTCTCCTCTATCCATCTTCTATCCGCCTCCCCCTCTCTTCCTATTTATTTCAGAATCCCCTTCCCCTCCCCCATTTCTGAAGAAGGGTCCAGACCCAAAACGTCAGCTTTCCTGCTCCCCTGATGCTGCTTGGCCTGCTGTGTTTATCCAGCTCTACACCTTGTTATCTCTGATATAATACTGATGATAGTACTCTTACGCTGCGCAAGGATTGTCACAGGTCCGCTCTCTCAGAAAACCAGCCATCTAAAAATCAGAGATGCATGAAAATCGGACCACACCAATTTATTTTATCTTATTCAAGCATACCTGAACAAGTGCCACACCTGTTACCTTCTTCACTGTTTGCATACAGGTCCAAATACACAATTCCAGTGACCCCTTGACCTCACCTGATCTGGAGAGGCTTAAATTGTGCATTGCCCTCACCACCCAACCCAAAATCCAACAAAACCTGATCTGGCCTCGGTCGTCAGAAGTGGAGATTTGAGCCAGCAAGAATAGGGCTGCTGATGGGGTGACATGGTGGCTCAGCGGTCAGTGCCGCTGCCTCACAGTGCCAGTAATCTGGGTTTGATTCCAGCCTCGGGTGACTGTGTAGAGTTTGCACATTCTCCCTGTGTCTGCATGGATTTCCTCTCGCAGGCCAAAGATATGCAGGCTAGGAGTGTTAGCCATGGGAAATGCAGGGGTAGAGGGGAGTGTCTGGGTGGGATGGTCTTCAGAGGGTCAGTATGGGCTAGTTGGGCTGAATGGCCTGATTCCACACCGGAGGCATTCTATGATCTCACTTGGGCCAAAGCCAAATGCTTTCCCTGACTGAAAAAGAAAACAGCAGAGAATACCTGGTGATGAGCCTGATTTTGAAAAAAATTTGGAATTTTTGGACAGTTCTTGGCACATGGACATATTGACATTCCTCTCAGTTTTGATTGAGGAGTTAGACAGTCAGGAGAAAAGGCCTGAGAAGAAGTCATTGATTATAAAATTGTCCATGACCCACAGGATGGCAACATGAAAGGAAGAGAAATATTAAAATGGTGAGGGGAAAGTAAATTGCTTTTGATACCATCTTCTGTTAAAATTACACTGAATTTATTTAAGACACAACTGTGGGAGTATTTACTGATGTTTTCACAATTTTCGCTAGAATCTATGAATCCTCAGATACTGAAACATTCCAGGTCCATTTGCAGCAAGATCTGGGCAACATCCAGGCTTGGGCTGATAAGTGCCAAGTATCATTCACAGCATGCAAATGATAGGCAAGAGCATCTCTAACAATAGAGAAGGTAACCATTGTCCTTTTGATGCTCAGTGGCATTACCACCACTGAATCCTCCACTATCAACGTCCTGGGGATGACCATTCACCAGAAACTGAAGTGAGTCAGTTCTGTATAAATTACAAGAGCTGACCAAGTGCTGGGAATTCTGTAACAAGTAACTCCCCTCCTGACTCCCCAAAGCCCATCCACCATCTACAAGGCGCAAGTCAGGTGTGTGATAGAATACTCTCCCTGCATTTACTTTGGAAAAAGCAGCTCCAACAAAGCTTAAACAAATCTCAATAACTTCCAGGACAAAGCAGCCCACTCAATAACACTCCAATAATCACCTTAATATTTATTCCCTCCTGAAATGCACAGTGACAGCAGTGTGTGCCATCGACAAGACGCTTTGCAGCAACTCACCAAAACTCCTTTTACAGCACCTTCCAAATCCACAAACTGTACCATCTGGAAGGACAAGGACAGCAGATGCATCGGAATGCCAACAGCTGAAAGTAAGTTTAAAACAGGCAAAAAATTCTGGCACTGCCCACATCCTGTGAAAGAATATTTAAAAATGCAGGCTGTAATTTTCATTCAGACAAAGCATGGGGATTCATCCCTGAGAATCGCAGTGAAAATTATTACCTCAAGATAAAATATTACCTTATTCCAGTTTCCTATCTTTAATTTTAGCTTCCCAGGAACGCTTGTACATCCTAATTCTGGTTCTGCTCCATAATGTTCCAGAAAGGTACTGAAAAGCAAGTATGAAGAGCTATTCAGCGTGTACTCTGCATTTGTGATGGTAGTGAAAGTTTGGCAGAATTGATAGCTGGATTCAAAAGATGAAATTACAATGAGAGATTAGGTTTGTATTCATAAACAAAGTATTCATTGGAATTTAGAAAATGGACTTGTATTTTGATTGAAGTTTTCAAGACATTAAGTGCACCCCCAGAAAGGGTAGATAGAGAGAGAGTATTCTCACTGCTTCAAGTATCTGGAAGGGATTTTTTAATTTATTCATTTACAGGATGAGGGCGTCGCTGTCTAGGGAGCATTTATTGCCCATCCCTAATTGCCCAGAGGGCAGCAAACAGTCATACACATTGCTGTGGGTCTGGAGTCACTTGTAGGCCAGACCAGGTAAGGATGGCAATTTCCTTCCGTAAAGGACAGATGGGCTTTTCCTGACAATCGACAATGGATTCACGGTCATCATTCGACTCTTTAATTCCAGGTATTTATTGAAGTCAAATTCCATGATCTACCATGGCAGGATTCTGGGTCCCCAGAACATTATCTGAGTCTCTGGGTTAACAGTCCAGCGATAATTCCACTAGACCATTGCCTCCTCGTGTCCACGAATTAGAATCAGATTTTGCAGAAGTGAAATTAGGAATCACTTCTACAGACAGAGGGTGTTAGGTGTTTCAAGCTCATCAAACGTGGGATTGATTATACTTTTCATTAGCCAATGATGTGAAGCAACATTGAACAAATATGGGTATATGGCGTGATGTCACCCAGGATCTCATTGAAAGGTGGAACAGGACTGCAGAACTAACTAAAAACCGAAAGAACTGCGGGCACTGTAAATCAGAAACAAAAACAGAAATTGCTGGAAAAGCTCAGAGTTAAAAAAAATCAGAGTTAACATTTCGGGTCTAGTGATCCTTCCTCAGAAGTGAAGGACAAAATGGTCCAGTTCTATTCCTGTGATGCTATATTCCAAAATGCACTAGATGTTGAAAGCAGCTCACTGAAATTTGGTGACGAGAAGGCACTTGAAACACTCTGAAATGCCTGAGGAATAAACTTAAAAGGTCTATTAGGTAATACTTACAGATATGATTGTCGCATTTTAATAAAATGGCTAATTAGAAACATCCGATTTCCACCATAAACGGACCGCCTTTCAGAAAATTAATATTCTGGCAGGCGTAAGAAACTTGTCCCTCTTACCCTCAGGGTTCTTCACACTTTACCAACATCCGGATTCAATTTGTGAAAGAGTTCGGCCGGCAGAAATGAATTAAAGTACCTTTCTCTATGCCATCTATTTTATGGTTGAAATATATGCAATATATTTCTGCAAATACAAAATTGCAGTGTCTTAGTGTAGCAACGAAAAGTGTATAAGATCTGTCAATCCATTCAGTTCAAACCCTTTACTGGTTTGTTAGGTTAATAAGAGTTTGTGGAATTGTTGTGTCGGAATGAACGTTCACTTCATCCGGTCCTGTAATTACTGTTTTGTATCTGTTATCTGCAGTGAAATCAAAGTGATTAACTACAGCCCTTTAATCAGTATTGAGAATGTACAGTTGTAGCTATAATTATATTCATTCACACCCCCAGCCCCAGCTTCCAGCCATGAGCACAAGAAGTTGCATGTAAAGTCCACTGGAAGAAAGTAAATGCCATTGAAATAAAGAAGTTGAAGAGTTTTTTTTAGTTGCTATTTGTTTCGCTAACAGTTTACATTAGTTGGAGTTTCTGTTGGAAGGATTTATAGAATGATTACAACACTCAAGGTAACTTTCAGCCCATCATTTCAGTGCTAGCTCCCTGTGAGGGGCGGTGGTATTATGGTGATGTCAATGGCCTGGTGGTCCAGAGCCTCTGGCTTATATTCTGTTCTTAGGAAAAGTCGTCCGACCTGAAACGTTATCTCTGCTTTCTCTTCACAGATGCTGCCAGACCTGCTGAGCTTTTCTAGCAATCTCTATTTGTGTTTCTTATATTCTGGGGGTTCAAATCCTACCACGGTAGAGGGTGAAATTTGGGTTGAATAAAAATGTAGTCTAATGGGAATCATTGTTAAGTATTGTAAAAAAACCCGCCTGATTCATTGATACCCTGTGTGGAAGGCAATCTACCATCCTTGTCTGATCTGGCCTACATGAGGTTCCAGGCTGTCCACGGTTGACTTATGACTAGATTGTATAGAGAACGAATTAGTTCAAAGGCAAGAATAAATGGTTTAAAACAGCAATTTAGCCTGTAGCACTCACTCTTTCCTCATAGCTCTGTAATTCTTTTTCCCTTCACTTGCATATCCAACTCCCTTTTAAAAGTGATGATCGAGTCTCCACCGCTCTCTCACACATGGCCAACCACTCACTGTGTCAAAACTGTTTTCTTCATGTTGCCTTTGATCCTTTTGCTGAGCACCTTAACGTGGTTGAAGGAAAAAGAATGAAGGAAAAATGCAGATGAGCAGGACAAGTGTGGCCACAAGAGCCTGAATGCTACCTATTGCAACCCTACCATCTTGTTATTGCCCAGAGGCTCGTTCAGAGTCGACGGCTTTGCTGTGGGCCTGGGGTCGCACATAGGCCAGACCAGGTAAGGCTGGCAGTTTCCTTCCTTAAAGGCCATTAGAAAGATTTTTCCGACAATGGATTCGTGGTCATCAATAATTAATTCCTAATTTATTTAAAAAATCAGAATTTGCATATACCATCTGCTTTGGTAGAGTGGCAGGATTTGAACCCATAGCATCACCTGGGTCTCTGGATTAACAATGCGTGGTTTGAGTCAGATACTTTAGAGACATTTAAGCGACTCTTGGATAGGCACATGGAGGACAGTAAAATGTAGGGTATGCAGGGTAGATTGATCTTACATGGATAATAGGTCGGCACAACATCGTGAGCCAAAGGGCCCATACTGTGCTGTACTGTTCGGTGTTCAGTGTTCAGTGTTTGGTGTTCTGTGTTCGGTGTTCTGTGTTCGATGTGGTGTCCTTCGGTTCTCAATTTGACACCTCATTGTGTAGAACATCTCCCAACCTTCTCTTCACAAAGACCAATCCAAGCTTCTTCAATTTATCCATGTAACTTGAATTGATTAAGATGTTGATGTACTAATAGCTTCTGTTGTAAAACTCAAAACAAAACTATTCCAATAAGTACAATCCCCCATAGGTCAGGGGTTATCCAAATGCCGTTTAAATGTTGTAATTGTACCAGCCTCCACCACTTCCTCTGGCAGCTCATTCCATTCAGGCACCACCCTCTGTGAGAAAAAGTTGCCCCTTGGGTCCCTTTTAAATCTTTCCTCTCTCACCCTAGACCTATACCCTCTAGTTTTGGACTCCCCCACCACGGGGAAAATACCTTGTCTATTTACCCTATCCATGCCCCCCATGATTTTATAAACCTCGATAAGGTCACCCCTCAGCCTCCAATGCTCCAGGGAAAATAGCCCCAACCTATTCAGCCTCTCCGTATAACTCAAATCCTCCAAACCCAGCAACATCCTCGTAAACCTTTTCTGAACCCTTTCAAGTTTCTAAACATCTTCCCTAAGCAGGGATTGAACCTTCCAATTGAATATTCCAAAAGTGGCCTAACCAATGTCCTGTACAGCCACAACATGACCTCCCAACTCTTATACTCAACGCACTGACCAATAAAGGCAAGCGTACCAAATGCCTTCTACTTTACCATCTTATCTACCTGTGACTCCACTTTCAAGGAACTATGAACCTGCACTCCAAGGTCTCTTTGTTCAGCAACACTCCCCAGGGCCTTATCATGAAGTATATAAGTCCTGCCCTGATTTGGTCAACCAAAATGCAGCACATTGCATTTATCTAAATTAAACCCAATCTGCCACTCCTCGGCCTATTTGTCCATCTGACTCCCCTGCAACCGACAAAAATTTCAAAGAAAACTGACCATTTTCATCAAGTTTCATAAGTTGCTTCTCAAGATGGAAGAATTAGTTCTGTTGATGATCCTGATGTAACATGATCAGAGATTCCAGAACCCTTTTGGCATTTAGAATGAAGATTTTTTTTAATAATGATGGAATATTAGAGTGTACTATATTTCTAAAAGAGTGTTTCTCAAGCAGCTGCCAGATTCAGGTAACCAGTACCCCTCCATTCGCTCATCCATGCTGAATAATGGGGAGTTCACTGTGTCCCAATGGAATCCATGCAACACATTTAACTCAAAACAACAGCGAGAGGTGGTCTCTTGCAAATCCTGTTGTAGTCACATACAGTGTCCCCTGACCAGTTTTCTGGACAGGTGTCGTAGGCTAGCACAGCTCAGTTGAGCCCAGGACGACGCGTGAAAAGTCGGGCTTGCAACATCAGTAAACTAGTCCTTACTGATATGTACCTCGCTGGTAAAGCTATGGAGTCATTTTACTCATTTAATAAGGATTAAAATTCATGCTTGACGGTGTAAAAAAAATTCTTTGGACACCTCCAGTTTAATCCAGATTTGAGACACTCTGTGGCCTGTAGGGGGAGGTAATGGCCTATCTGTATTATTGCTGGATTGTTAATCCAGAGACCCAGGTGATGCTGTGGGTTCAAATCCTACTGTTCTACCACAGCAGATAGTGGATTGCAAATTCTGATTTTTTAAAAAGAATTAGGAATTAATTACTGATGACCACGAATCCATTGTCAGAAAAATCTATCTGGTTCACTGATGCCCTTCAGGGAAGGAAACTGCCATCCTTACCTGGTGTGGCCTACATGTGACTCCAGACCCACAGCAATGCAGTTGGCTTTTAACTTTAGGTGGCTCAGTGGTTAGCACCGCTGCCTTGCAGCACCAGGGACCCAGGTTCAATTCCACCCTCAGGCGACTGTCTGTGTGGAGTTTGCACGTTCTCCCTGTGTCTGCATGGGTTTCCTCTGGGTGCTCTGGTTTCCTCCCACAGTCCAAAGATGTGCAGGTAAGGTGGATTGGCCATGCTAAATCACCTGTGGTGTTCAGGGAGGTGTAGTTTAGGTGTGTTACAGGGGATGGGTCTGGGTGGGATGCTCTGAGGGTTGGTGTGGGCTTGTTGGGCTGAAGGGCCTGTTTCCACACTGTAGGGATTCTATGACTAACTGCCCTCTGGGTGCAGTGCCCAGGCTTGTCTGCATTTTTCTTTCTCCTCCTACCTCTTCTTTTATTCCTCAAACTTAGCTGATAGAAAGAGCTCTTCGGCTGGAGGTGGCTTTGATGGGCTCTGGAACGACGCTGGTGTTTTTAGAGGTGGCCTGTGATAGTTGGTGAGCCTGTAGAACCCGGAGAGGGACTCTTGCTTCCGCGTGGAGTGAGCTCCTGGCGCAGCATGGCGTGGGTCGGAAAGTCCAGAGAAAGACACTCTTGACGGCATAATGTGGGCTGGGAAGCCTGGAGCGGGACTCTGGCGACAGCATGTTGTAGCAGCGGAGAACGAAATGTTGGACTTTCTTTAAGTTTTTTTTTATTTTGTTCTGTGAATGGCCCTTATGTACGAGCGAGAGTACACATTGTACTTTATATCGAGTCCATGTGACGATAAAGGATAGTCATTCATTCAATAAATGCTGACCAAGCCAGCAACGCCCTCATCCTGTGAATGAATAAACAAAACAAGAGGATGAGTGTGAAACCTGAGTAGCAGCTGATATTATCAAACAGATCAAATTGCACGGAAAGCCTTGGATCCTTAAGTTTCCAGCTTTACTAATCGGATGAGGACGGTGAAGTTGTCAAACAATTCTGGCACTTGAGAGTTACACACAGACCCTAGAGAAACAGCAATGTTTATAAAGATTGTGATATAGATGTGTGACAGTATTTCCTTATCGTTAATAATGTACGTATGCAGGGCAAATTTGTTTTCAATCTGCCTCCTAATACTGTCCACCTGGAAAGCAATTCCTCACCATATGTGAGAAATTCTGACATTACAGTGATTCTTTTGTAAGAGATTTTTGAACTATTTGCTTTTTCTGGGAACGAGGAGCTTTTGGGGAAGTTGTCCACTAACAGATAGTATGCATTTGATGGGCCTAATGGCTTTATCTGTGCTTTATGACGCTACGACATTTGCACTGCATTCTCGACACACTCCATTCAGAAAGACCTGGAAAACTGTGCGACTACAGGGTTTGCTCAAAAAGGTAATAAGGAGTGCTTTAAAGGGGAAAAAAAAGCATGTAAAGCATTTAAGAGATGGGATTTCCTTCATGCCAAGTTGCAAAAGCAGCCTGACACCCGGACAGGTTCATAGGGCTTAAGCAGCGGCCACTCAGCCCCTCAAACCTGCTCTGCCATTCAACAAGATCATGGCAGATCTGGTTGTGGTCTCAACTCCACTTTTGTGTCTGCACCCCCCCTTTAACCCTTGAATTCTTGTCCGTCAAAAATCTATCTAACTCAGCTTTGAAGACATGGAAAGACCGAGCTAGCATTATCCTTTGGGGAAGAGAACGCCTCACTCTAACGACTGCCTGAGTCCGAAAAAAATACAAAGCCGAGCAAGAGGATTTCCAAGAGGATATCTCAGTCTCCTTCCTCTCAGTTAGTTCAGGCATTCCTATTTGCAGTCCAACCTTTGTTTGATGTGAAGTGATTTTTCTGCTATCCTTGTGCAGAATACCAAATGCTCTGTTAATTATTGAGCTGAAGTTATAATTCAACTCTGTGCCAATGTGAAGGAGTTTCAGATGTGTATTTAGCCAAAGGCAGAGTTTGGCCCCAGCCACTACCGAGCATATAAAATCTTCCCTACCAGATGAGTGTGATCATACACTGCAACCTACATAGAGTACAACCCCTTGTCCAGGGCAACTAGGGGTGGACCATAAACGCTAGCCCAACCAATGATGTTCATGTTATCAAGGACCTGGGGGTCTGAGCTATAGGGAGAGGCTGAAAAGGCTGGGGCTATTTTCCCTGGAGCGTCGGAAGCTGAGGGGTGACCTTATAGAGGTTTATTAAATCATGAGGGGCATGGATAGGGTGAAGATCCAATGTTTTCTTCCCAGAGTAAGGGGATCCAAAGCTAGAGGGCATAGGTTTAAGGTGAGAGGGGAAAGATTCAAGAAGGACTTGAGGGGCAACCTTTTCACACAGAGGGTGGTGCGTGTATGGAATGAGCTGCCAGAGGAAGTGGTGGAGGCTGGTACAACAATAATATTTAAAAGGCATCTGGATGGGTATATGGATAGGAAGGGTATAGAGGGATATTGGCCAAATGCTGGCAAATGGGACTAGGTCAGATTGGGGTGTCTGGTTGGCATGGACTAGTCGGATCAAAGGGGCTCTTTCTGTGCTGTATGACTGAATTTAGCCGCCATCATATTGACCTGAAGAGGACAGATGCTCTAGATGCATGTTTGCTGAACTTATCATGGAATCATAGGCCAATAGAATGTGTACAGCCCAGAATAAGGCCATTCATCTAATCTTATCTGTACTTGTTCTCTATAAGAGCAACTCAGCCAATCTCCTCTTCCCTTTTCTTCTTCCTTTAGCCCAGCATTAACTTGGGCAATGTATTTGACATCCCAAGTACTCTCTGAATAATATATGTTTATTGTCATGCCTCTTTCATCAATCATCGTAAATTGGTGCTGGCTGGTGTTGGGTCTTCCTCAACAGGGAGTAGCTTTCTCCCTAACCACTCTGTCTAGACGCTCCAATGAACACCATTATCTTCATCATCTTTTCTCCAAGGAGGACAGCCTCAGTTTCTCCATTTCCTCCTTCATGGCAAAATAAAAGAGCTACTTTGTGGGACCTGGCACCTTGTTGACCAGGTGTGTATAGTCACTGTCCATGAGTCTCGGCTGGTAACGTGGCCTCTCGAGCACTGCACTTCTTAGTTAAGAGAACGGAGAACTGCTGTGAAATGAAGACGTCATGCCTGTTTATCAGGGATTCACTTGTGCTATCCTGGCCGCCAAGACCCGTGTTAGATGGATAAATGTTCATTGCAATTCATGTGGACTGTCAAGGGGATTGTGTTGGAACACATAGGCGATATGTAATCAATCATATCCTGGACATCAGGAATTCCTGCCTTTTGGCAAGAATCACAGGTTTCTCTCTAGTAGTTTCTTCTTGCCCGTGGGGAAAATTATGTAAACTACTCGCTGTTGGAAAGAACTCATAAATCACTTACTTTAAGTATTGACCCACAACAGGCCAATTAATGTGACCTCCACTGTTCCTGGCAGTGCCCTGCCTCTGTCTGAGGCTCTGCAGCCACTTCTCTGGTACGTTTAAACTTCCGACACAATCGCTCCACCAGATAGTTTGGTAGAATGTAACATGAGACTTGAACACGTGGATAGCCCAAACATCAGTGAGCAGGGTTTCTTTATTACATTGGCATCAGGTCATTACAAACATGAAGGGAAATGAAGGTGAAGCAAAGAGGACACCGTATTTACATAGAATTCAGTTCACATCCAGTTGAGGAAATTCTTGTCTGACTGATCCATCTCCCATGAAGACTCTTTCCTCCAAAAGCCCTTTCTCCAGGAAGTGTCTGTTTTTCTGCTCAAGCTCCCCTGCTCGGTGCCCTCCCTTACCATCGTCACTTGCTGCTTTGGGTCTTGTCACAACTGCTTGAGCTCCCCTGCTTAGAATCCCATCACACGTCGCTGTTGTTTGCATTATAACTAACCTATGAATTATGTGCACTTTGCAAGACAGTTATTGATTTTTATCCCCTTTATTTTTGCGCAGGCTGTGGATGTCACTGCCAAGGCCAGCATTGGCTGTCCATCCTTGAACAGAGTGGTTTTCTAGACAATTTGAAAGAGCAGTCAAAGCCTTCAGGGCCCAAGACATGAGAGTTTGTATCACAGACAACAAATGCATCCTAAAGCTCTTGGGGTCCACTTTGTTTGGGTTCAGGACTGAGGGCGGGGTTGGTGTCCTGGTCTAGGAACAGCACCATGCTCCATGATTTCTGTCTCTACCATGACCACATTGCAATGGGTCTGGAATCATATGGCCACAGCAAGTAAGGAGGGCAGATTTCCTTCCTCAGGGGCATTAAGGAACCAAATAGGTCTTTGCAACAATCAATGATAGCTTCCTGGTGGGACAAGCTTAATTTTATATTATTTAATTGAATTGAAATTCCACCAGATGCCATGATGAGGTTCGAACCCATGCTCATTTTAGCCAGGAGTTGTGAATCTCTAGCCTAACGCAATCATTCTACCATTCTATGATTTTTAGGTTTGACAGAATGCTTGGAAAGTTGCAAAACCATTTAATTTTACAAAGTATCAGCTATTGGCTGAAGTCTTGTTCAACTATAGTAGAAAGATCCATTGCAGTTGTGAACAATAATATTCTATGATATTTCACACTGACAAAGTTGACTTTCCTTGTGCCTTTATTATATCAGGGAGGCAGTGGCATTGTGGTAATGTCACTAAGCTGGCAATCCAGAGGCCCAGGTGAATTTATTATGAATCCAACATTGGAACAATGTCAAATTTTTTGCATGCAGATATTACACTGGAAATTCATAGAATCCCTGCAGTGAGGAAGTAGGCTGTTTTGCCCATCAAGTCCACACTGACCCTTCAAAGAGCATCCCACTCAGACTTGTAACTCCGCACTTTCCCCCACAGATAATCCACCGAGCCTGCATGCTATGGGTAATTTAGCATGGCCAATCAACCTAACCTGCACATCTTCAGACTGTGGGAGGAAACCCACACAGACACGGGGAGAATTTGCAAACTCCACACAGACAGTCGCCCAAGGGTGGAATCGAGCCCAGGTCTCTGGCACTGTGAGGTAGCAGTGCTAACCACTAAGCCACCATGCCACCCTCTTCAGGGATTTTAACAGCAAGTAAAGCTCATATGGAACCCTGGCTCAACCTCAGCTGGAGTATCATGTCCAATTCTGGGAACCATATTTTGGCAAAGACCATATGATCAAAAGATGTTGAAACAGGAGTAGGCCATTCGGCCCCACGAGCCTGCTCCACCAATTAATAGAATCATGGTTGATGCAACATTCCTCACGTCCACTTTCCTGCCCTCTCCCTATAATCCTTAATAAAGACAGGAAAGCATTATGAAGTGTAGGGAAGAGGTTTTTGAGAACAGACCTGGAGACAAGGAAGGGTCTGAGGATGAGTCACCAGACCCAAAAAGTTAACTCTGTTTTCTCCTTCACAGATGCTGCCAGACCTGCTGGGCTTTTCCAGCAACTTTGTATTTGTTGCTGGAGACAAGGAAATTCAGTTACATAAGTAGATTGGAGAGGAAATGTGGTGGCAGTGGTGATTGGTGGTATTTTCGCTTGTAATCCAGAGACTAAGTCAATGCTCTGGGGATCTAGGTTTAAAACCCACCACGGCATCAGAAATGCTAACCCCAAACTACTATCAATTGTCCTTTAAGAGCAACCCATCCAGTTCATTTAAAACCCTTCAGGGAAGAAAATCTGTCATCCTTACCTGGTCTTGCCTACATGTGCCTCCAGACCCCCAGCAATGTAGATGATGCTTCACTGCCCTCCGAAACGGCCAAGACAACCACCCAGTTCATGGGCAAGACATGGATGTGGAACAAATGTCAGCCAGGCCAGTGAAACCTACATCCATGAAAGACCAAATAACCACAGTGATAGTATTTGCACATAGAAAAATATCTGCAATGCACGAGTTTATTTCACCACTAATCCTTATGTCGCTTTAGTTGCGTAACTGAGTGGTTTATTAGCCGATTTGGGATTGTATAGCACTTTTCCAACTGTGCTCACACACTTACAGGAATCAGCTGCTGCTGAAACAATAGCATTCTCTTGATGTAGTGAGCCAAAATTCAAATTATTATCTGGAAAGGGAGAGGATTTCTGTCATTTGGACTTGGTGGTTTTTGCACTGCTACACTGTAGTCCTGTTAAAACTAGAATTTACGGTATTTGTTCTGTATAAAACCAGGAACTAGTCACAGGCAACACAGTGCGGAGCTGGTGAACACAGCAGGTCAGGCAGCATCAGAGGAGCAGGAAAGTTAACATTTCAGATCAGGACCCTTCTTCAGAAATGGGGAGGGGGAAGGGAAATGGGAACTAAATAGAGAGGAGGGGTGGGGCTGGGGAAGGTGAGTTGGATGGTGATAGGTGAATGCAGATAGGGAGTGGTGGGGATTGGTCAGTGAGGTGGCAGGGGTGGATAGGTGGGACAGAAGATGGGCAGGTTGTACCAGGTCAAGGAGGGGGGGATGAGAAGGAGGATTGGACATGGGATGAGGCCGAAGTGGGGGGAGGAGAGTTTAAAACTGGTGAATTCCACGTTAAGGCCATTGAGCTGTAGGCTCTCGAGGTGAAATATGAGGCATTGTTCCACCAGTTTGTGGATGGTGTCATTGTGATACTGGAGGAGGCCCAGGATGGACATGTCACCCAGGGAGTGGGAGGGAGAGTTAAAATGGTTCACAACCAGAAGGCATAGTTGATAATCGGGTATAGAGAGCAGATGCTCTACTAAACAGTCTCTGAGTCTACATTTGGTCTCACTGATGTAGAGGAGGCCATATCATGAGCAGCAGTAGACCAGGTTGGAGGATGTACAGGTGAACCACTGTCAGATATGGAAAGTTTGCTTTGGGCCTTGGATGGAGGTGAGGGGTGAGGTGTAGGGGCAGGTGTGGCACCTCTTGTGGCTGCACAGAAAGGTGCCGGGTGTGGTGAGGTTGGTGGGGAGTGTGGAGCCGATGAGGAATTTGCGGAGTGAGCAGACCCTACGAAAGGCAGCTAGGGGTGGTAGGAAATATCTGTTTGGTAGTGGGGTCGGATTGTAGGAGGTGGAAATGGCGGAGGATGATGCTCTGGATGTGAAGGGTGGTGGAATGGTATGTGAGGACAAGAGAGATTCTGTCTTTATTATTGTTGGAGAGAGGGGGTTTGAGGGCAGAAGTGTGGGAAATGCAAGAGATGCAGTTGAGGGCATTTTTAATCACCGGAGCAGGGGAAGTTGCCATTCTTGAAATAGGAGGACATCTGGCACACCCAGAGTGGAACACTCCATCTTGGGACCTGATGCGGCAGAGGCAGAGGAATTGGGAGTTTGGGATCACATTCTTGCAGGAAGGTGGGTGAGAGGTGTTGTAGTCCAGGTAGCTGTGGGAGTTGGTGGGTTTGAAATAGATGCCGGTGTTGAGGCGGTTACCAGAGATGGAAACGGGGAGGTCTAGGAAGCGGAGGGAGGTATCAGAGATGGTCCAGGTGAATTTGAGGTTGGGGTGAAAGATGTTAATAAAGTTGATGAACTGTTCAAGCTCCTCATGGAGAATGAGGCAGCGCCGATACAGTCATCAGTGTAACGGAGGAAGATGTGAGGGATGGTGCTGGTTTAACAGCAGAAGAGGGACTGTTCCATGTATCCTATGAAGAGGCAGCCATAGCTTGGACCCATACAAGTGCCCATAGTCACCCCCTTAGTCTGTAGGAAGTGGAAGGAGTTAAAGGAGAAGTTGATCAGGGTAAGGACATGTTCTGTTCAGCAGATGAGGGTGTTGGTGGAGGGGGACTGGTCGGGCCTGCGGGAGAGGGAGAAGCAGAGGGCTCTTAGGCCATCTGCGTGGGGGATACAAGTGTACAGGGATTGAACATCCATAGTGAATATGAGGCTTTGGGGGCCAGGGAATTGGAAGTTCTGGAGAAGGTGGAGGACATGGGTGGTGTCCTGGATGTAGGTGGGGAGTTCCTGGACCAAGAGGGAAAAGACAGAGTCCTGGTAGGCGGAGAATGTAGAATTCTGATCGGAAAATCCATTGGAATGGTGGAGGAGACATGTAGGGACTGAATAGTCTCCTCCTGCTCCTGGCTTTTACAAGGCAGATGACACTGTGATTGACTGCTTGCACCCTAAACACCGACAGTAAATAGCTGAAGAGGGTCCTTTGAATGAATGTCAATGGGGTTTACCATTACCGAACATCTCTGGGCATCAGTTCAGGCATCAGAAAAGTGCGCGGAGAATGTCTCCATGCCCAAACTAAGTATAAATTCCTATTTTCGTCAGGCAGTCATGATGAATTATTTCTACACCCCAGAAATGTAAACAATAACCAAAGTGAGTAAAAAACCTATAGAATATCTGTTCTCATGGACCCAACAGTAAGATGCTTTACAGTGACCGAGCATTGGCGACGGCAGTATGTTCAAGAATTTCCTTTGGTGTCTGTATTATTATTTGAAACCCAACTCAACAGAGGGTTTGACCTTCTCCCACAGATGGCTCCAGCAAATCTACATAATTCATTGCAAAGTTCCTTGCTGTATAAGCCCAAAACAAAATTGGATTAAATCTAGTTGCAAAGGGGGGCAGATGTTGTCCTATCATTTACAACAATAAAAAGGTCAATGAGAGAAATAAAGACTTGATTTTTATTTTCAAAATGTGATTTTCATAGTTTCACCTGGAGCGAAAATGATTTCAAGGTGAACAACTGAGCATTTAATGTGTGAATGTGAAGCAACGCCAACCTGCTGGGACAAAATGAAACGGTTCTATTCTGCACAAATTCCATGATAAAATGTCAACAAACTCCACAGGCTGGTGCCAACGTCTTCAGTGATGCCAAAGTTTGAAGCCGGCTGTCAGGGACTGAGGGTCCATTCACTTTCGGGGAGGCAGCTGAGTTTAGCTGTGTCCTCTCTGTTGCTTCCATTGAGTCCATGAGAATGCTGCCAGTCCCTGGGACCGTGCTGTAGCCTTCCGTAAAGAGCTACCATTGTTTCTGGAAAGAGCTTCTCCTGCCAGCTTCAGCAATTTTGCTGGCTGTCTCCCTCAAAAAAGCTGCCGCAGAGTCTGATCAGGCATTTGACTAATCATCTCATGGAAGCTTTAAGTAAACAGACCTTTGTTATGACCGTTAATGCTATGAGAAGCAATCCTCACACCCTGCAATTAACTGACAGAACTGCACCGCAAGATTTCACGTTTATTTTCAACATAAACAAACTTTATTGTATATCAAACAAGGATTAAACAAAGTCAGCCTTATAGCAGAAACAGACTTATGCTAAAAGCCCAGTTCTAACTTTTACCTGCCCTCAAGAGTTCTCCTAACACCGCAAAATTTTGAAGGTTTATTTACTTATCCTTGGACCAGCCCAAAAGTATGCCACAACCCTCCAGAATTTACTTTAATTCTCTTCAGTATTCTGGCTATTCCTCTGAGATAGGATCTTGTTGGGTCCTTCTATCAGCCTTTTGGTTGCTCCATAAAACCATTAAGACCATGAGAGGTAGGAGCAGAAGTTGGCCACTCTGCCCATCGAATGTGCTCCCCCATTCAATGAGGATATGTCTGCTCTGATAATTCTCAACTCCACTTTTTCCCCTTTTCCCTGTAACCCTCATTCTCCCATTGATTCAAAATCTGTCTGTCTTACCCTTTGATATACTTAATGACCCAGCCTTGACAGCCCTCTGTGGTAAATAATTCTTACAGATTCATTACCCTCTGAGAGGAGAAATTCCTCTTCACTTCTGTCTTCAATTCGCAACCCCTTATTCTGAGAATACGTCCTCTGGTCCCACAAGAAGAAACAACTTTTCCACATCAACGTTGTCAAGTACCCTAAGAACTTTGTATGTTTCAATAAGGTCATCTCTCAAACTTCTAAATTCCAATAAGTACAGGCCCAGACTACTCAACTTCTCCTCATAAAATAGTCCTTGAATACCAGGTATCAGCTTGGTGAACCTTCTCTGGACTTTTTTCAATGCTGTAAGGTCTTTTTTCAGATAAGGAACCCAAAACTGTTAGCAGAATTCCAGCTATGATCAGACTAGTACCTTGTATGGTTTTAGCTAAACCTCCCCAATTGAAACCCACTCCCTTTGAAATAGACATTAACAATCCATTTGCCTTCTGTATTACCTGCTGAACTTGGGATGCTAGCATTTTTCATTAATTAGAAGAGGACTCCTAAATCCTTTTTTTCCATAGCTTTCTGCAGTCTTTCTCTATTTAAATAATATTCAGGTGAAACTTTAATTTACTCTATACAGATCTTGACACTATGAATGCTTCAGCTCCTTATTCAGGTTTACTTGCAGATGTCCAACTGCCTTCACACAGCTTTCCAATCTGACTCTGCCACATGGCTCTGTGAGGACCATTGTAGGTTTATTTTACTGGCTGAAAGCCAAAGCAAATCTTCCAACAGCGTTACCCTCACAGCCCCAACAACACTCAAGAAGCTTCGCACCAAAGCAAGGACAACGCAGCCCGCTTGATTGGCACCACATCCACAAGCATCCACTCCCTCCATCACCGACGCTCAGTAGCAACAGTGTGTACTATCTACAAGATGCACAGCAGGAATTCATAAAAGACCCTCAGACCACACCTTCTAGATTTCCAGCTAGAAGGACAAGGCCAGCAGATACATGGGAACACCACCACCTGCAAGTTCCCCTCCAAGCAACTCACCATCCCGACTTGGAAATATATCGCCATTCCATCAGTGTTGCTGGGTCAAAATCCTGGAATTCCCTCCCTGAGGACATTGTGGGTCAACTCACAGCACGTGGACTGCAGCGGTTCATGAAGGCAGCTCGTCACCACCTTCTCAAGGGTGACCAGGGACGGGCAATAAATGCTGGCCCAGCCAGAGATGTCCACATCTCACAAATGAATAAAACATATTCTAGAGTGAGATAAAGCTCCACCCAAATTTCATGTAGTGACCACTAATGTTAGTGTAATCTCTGCTTTTGTACAGCCTTAACCATCACAACCAGTAGGTTTTCTGAACACATTGTAAGATACAGTTTTCACCTTAATGGAGTTACAACCCCTTATGTCCATTCCCAAACTGAATTGCTTGCTTCAGTCAGCAATTGCACAAAGATAGAATAAACAAAGATCCACCTCGTCTTATTATCTCTCTGGTAATGTGTCAAATTTTGGGATGGTTTAACCAGAAACACAAATGAATTATTTTATCTTCAATACAACTGTTTGATTCTGTAAAACATATCAATAATTTCTGTCTCCAATGGAGTTTTACAATTCCACTTTTACCTTGTCCAATCGAGATAACAGTAGACGCCCTAGCTTGGCCAAGAAGTCTAGAAATGGGTCATCTATCGATCAGTGTTGACATTTCTAACTCTGACCTTGAAGGTAAATTTTTTTTATTCAATCACAGGATGAGGGCATCACTGGCTAGGCCAGTATTTATTGACCATCTGTACTTGCCCAGATGGCACTTTAAGAGTCAACCACATTGCTCTGGGTTTGGAGTCATATGTAGGCCAAGCCAGGCAAGGATGGCAGATTTCCTTCCCTAAAGGACATGAGTGAATAAATTGGGTTTTTCTGACAATGTTGTCATTCATCGTTGTCATTAGACTCTTAATGCTAGATTTTTATAATAAATTTAATTCCACCATCTGCCACGGTGGGACTTAGAGTCATAGAATCATACAGCACAGAAACAAACCCTTCAACCCAACTCATCCATACTGACCAGGTTTCCTAAACTGAAGTAGTCCCAGCTGCTGGCACTTGGACCATATCCTTCTAAAACTTTCCTATCCAAGTACCTGTTCAAATGATTTTTTAATGTTGTATTTGTATCTGCATCCCTCAATTCCTCTGACAGCTCATTCCATACATGCATCACTCGCTGTGTGAAAAAGTTGCCCCACAGGTCCCTCTTTCCTCTCTCCCCTTAAAACTATACCCCTTAGTTTTGAACTTCCTCACTGTAGGGGAAAGATCTTGTCTATTCGCCCTATTCATGCCCCATGTGATTTTATAAACATCTATAAGGTCACCCATCAGCCTCCTACGGTCCAGGGAAAAAAGTCAACGTGGTTGACTCTTAACTGCCTTCTGAAATACTGAGCAAGCCACTGAGTTCGAGGTCAAAGAAGAACAAGAACAAAGAAAATTACAGAACAGGAACAGGCCCTTCGGCCCTCCAAGCCTGCGCTGATCGAGATCGTCTGTCTAAACCTGTCATCTATTTTCTAAGGGTCTGTATCCCTTTGCTCCCTGTCCATCCATGTACCTGTCCAGATACATCTTAAAAGACACTAATGTGTCTGTGTATACCACCTCCGCTGGCAACGTGTTCCAGGCACCCACCATCCTCTGCGTAAAGAACTTTCCACGCATATCTCCCTTAAACTTTCCTCCTCTCATTTGAACTCACGACCCCTAGTAATTGAGTCCCCCACTCTGGGAAAAAGCTTCTTGCTATCCACCTTGTCTATACCCCTCATGATTTTGTAGACCTCAATCAGGTCCCCCCCAATCTCTGTCTTTCTAATGAAAATAATCCTAGTCTACTCAACCTTTCTTCATAGCTAGGGCCCTCCATACCAGGCAACATCCTGGTGAACCTCCTCTACACCCTCTCCAAAGCATCCACATCCTTTTGGTAATGTGGTGACCAGAACTGTACACAGTACTCTAAATGTGGCCGAACCAAAGTCGTATACAACTGTAACATGAAGTCAGTTAGGAACGGATAACAAAGTCAGCAATATCCACATTTCACAGAAGAGGAAAAATATCAAGAGCTCTTTAGAGTTTGTACAATGTTGGTGCTTAACTAAATAATTTCCTACAGCACAGGAACAGACCACTCAGCCCATCTGGGCTAGGCTGCTGTTTAGACTTTTTTCCCTGGAGCATAGAAATGTAGAAAATAGGAGCAGGAGCTATTCAGTTCTTCATGTTTATTCCACCATTGAATAAGGTCATGGCTGATCCTATCTCTTAATGCTGTATTCCTGCTTTCTCCCCACACCTCTTGCTGTCTTTAAAATCTAAAAGTGTATCTATCTTTCTCTTGAATATTTTCAGTGATTTGGCCTCCACAGCCTTCTGTGATAGAGAACTCCATGGGTTCGCCTCCCCTTTGAATGAAGACATTTTCCCTCATCTCAGTCTTAAAGGCCACCCCATATCCTGAAGCTGCGACCACTTGTTCAAAATTCCCCAAATGGGGAAGGCTCCTACCTGCATCCAGCATTCTATCAGGATGCATCTTGGCTTGGTACGGCAACTGCTCTCTCCAGGACCATAAGAAACTACAGAAAGTTGTGTACACAGCCCAGTCCATCACAAAGCCAATCGCCCATCCATTAATTCCATCTATATCTTTCATTGCTGCGGAAAGGCAGCCAACATTATCAAAGACCCCTCCCACCCCGGTTATAACCTCTTCCAACCTCTTCCATCAGGCAGAAGATACGGAAGCTTAGACACACATACCAACTGGTTCAAGGACAGCTTCTTCCCTGCTGAATGGACCTCTCAAGTTTCAAAACAAATGCTGATCTTGCTTGTTGCACTTTTTGTGCAGCTGTAACCTTGTATGCCTCACTCTGTTGAATCACCCTATGATCTGTATGTCCTTGTATGCTATGACCTGCCTGTGCTTCTCGCAGAACGAAACATTTTGCTGGCGCATGTGGCAATAATATATCAAATCAAATTAGCCCTGTTAGAATTTTATACGTTTTAATCAGATTGTCTCTCATCCTTCTAAACTCTAGTAAATACAGGCCCAGTTGAACCAACCTCTCCTCAAGGAACATTCCTGTCATCTCCTGTTTCAGCCTAGTGAACCTCTGCTGCACTCCCTCTATGGCAAGTACACCCTTTCTTAGCTAGGGAGATAAAAATTGCACACAATGTTCAAGGTGTGGTTTCACCAAGTCCTTGTATAACTGCAGCAAGATATCCAAGATGTATATTTATCTAGATTATACAAATATGTATCAATGCTGTCCACTTCAATCACTCTGTGTAGTAATGGATTTTATATTCTCACTTCTCTCTGATTAAAGAGGTTTCTCTGAACTCCTTGATTTATCAGTTCTCAACTCAGCTGCAATTAGAAATATCTCCTTTATGTCCACTCTTCCATAATCTTAAAGGCTTTGATCTGGTCTCCTCACAACTTTCCTTTTTCAGGATACAACAGCACTGGTCATTCCAGCTTTTCCCGACCGTATTTTTATGGAGTGCAGTATAATGTGAGGGCCTGTGTTAATAGTGTGATGTTGTACGTGGTCACCTGTCACATTCAACTCAGAATCATAGAATCCCTACAATGTGGAAGGAGGCCATTTGGCCCATTAAGCCTGCACGAACTGCCCCAAAGAGCATCCTAACTTGAGACTCACATCTTACCCCCACATTCAGCACGGTCAATTCACCTAACCTACACATCTTTGGACTGTGGGGGGAAACTGGAGCGTCCTGAGGAAACCCGCACAGACATGGGGAGAATATGCAAACTCCATGTAGACAGCTGTCCAAGGCCAGAATTGAATCTGAGTTGCTGGTGCTGTGGAGGGACAGTGCTAACCACTAAGCCAACTTGCCAGCCCATGTGCTATTGAGACACTGAGAAGAGAGGATGGAATAACTTGCACTGTTACTGAGGTCAGTATTCTGCATTACAATGGGTAAATAAGACAATTTGTTGGAACTTCCAAGAATCAGACAACAATCATTCTTAGTAAAGGAAGGGACTGAAATACAGCACATTAAGAGCGGAGACACGACAGTGTAAAGAAGCAGTCTCATCACTGTGCAGGACAGAATTCCTGAGCCCCAAAAACTCTCAGTGCCCTTGCCTAACAATGTCAGTTTGTTTCAGTATAACCAGATCAAACCAGGTACACCTTCTTCATTCCAGCTTCATTGAACAAACTCATTTCTCAATTCAGTCTTGGGACACAGGTATCACTGGCTGGGTCAGCATTTAGTGTCTGTCCCCACAGTGCAGATAGAGGCCATTTGGCCCATTGAGTCTGATCTGACCCTCTGAAGAGCATCCCACCCTGTACCCTGTAAACACACATTTACTACAGTTAACCCACCTAGTTTGGACATTTTACCCATGGCCAATCCACCCTACCCTGCACATCTTTGGACTGTGGGAGGAAACCGGAGCACCCGGAGGAAACCCACGCAGACACGGAGAGAACATGCAAACTCCACACAGACAGTCACCCCCAGCTGGAATCGGACCCGAACCTCGATCCCTGGTGCCGTGAGGCGACAGTGCTAACCACTGTGCCACCATGCTACCCCTCAGTTGCCCTTGAGAAGGTGGTGGTGAACTGCCTTGTTTAACTACTGCAGTCGATCTGCTGTGGGTTGACCCGCAATGCCATGACAGAGGAGTTCAAGCATTTCGATCCAGCGACAGTGGAGGAACAGTGATATATTTCCAAGTCGGGATGGTGAGTGGCTTGGAGGGAAATACGTGAATGATGCTGCTGCCCTTGTCCTTCTAGATAGAAGTGGTTGTGAGTTTTCGAAGGTGCTGTTTAAGGAATTTTGGTGAAATTCTGCATCTTGTAGATAGTAGACACTGTTGAAACTGAGCGTCAGTGGTGGAGGGAGTGGATGCTCGTGGATGTGGTGCCAATCAAACGGGCTGCTTTATCTCGGATGGTGTCACATTTCTTAAAGGTTATTGGAGCTACCTCCATTCAGACAAGTGGAGAGCATTTTGTCACACTCCTGACCAGTGCCTTGTAGATGGTGGATAGACTATAGGCAGTTAGGAGGTGAGTTACTCCCTGCAGCATTTGTAGCCCCCTACCAATTTCTGAGATATTGCAAATGGTGCTGAGCATAGTGCAATCATTGGCGAGCATCCCCACTCCTGACTTTATGATGGAGGATCCTTGCACCTTTTGCAGCATCTTTATATCCTTTTAATAAAATGGAAACCAGAACCATTCCCAATATACCCCAAATATGACCTAACCAAGAACACAAGAAACAGGAGAAGGACCTCCCTAGGGTGCTCCAACAGTGCAATTACAGTTACATTTTTAATTATTGCCAGTTTTCTTTCCCAACCTTGGACCCAAAGATACAATGATCTCAAAACTAAAATATGCTCATTGACTGTTTTTAGAATTAGAATCCCTACAGTATGGGGACAGGCCCTTTGGCCCAACAAGTCCACACTGACCCTTGGAGCATCTCACCCAGACCCATCCCCCTATAACCACGCACCCCTGAACACTATGGGCAATTTAGCATGGCCAATCCACCTAGCCTGCACATCTTTGGACTGTGGGGGGAAACCGGAGCACCTGGAGGAAATCTGTGCAGACACGGGGAGAATGTGCAAACTCCACACAGACAGTCACCCGAGGCTGGAATCAAACCAGGGTCCCTGGTGCTGTGAGACTGCAGTGCTAACCACTGAGCCACTGTGCCACCCCTGTTCTGTGGTAAAGAATTCCAAACATTCATAAACCTCTGTATGTAGAGATTCCTCCTCAGCTTTAATCTGTCTCTTTTAGGGTAGCATGTTGGCTTACTGTGCCAGGGACCTGGGTTCAATTCCACCCTCGGGCAACTGTCTGTGTGGAGTTTGCACATTCTCCCCGTGTCTGTGTGGGTTTCGTCCGGGTGCTCCGGTTTCCTCCTACAGTCCAAAGATGTGCAGGTTACGGTGGATTGGCCATGCTACAAATTGCCCCAAAGTGTCCGGGGTATGAGTAGGCTAGGTGGGTTAGCCATGGTAAATGCAGGGTTACAAGGATAGGGTAGGGAGTGGCTCTGGGTAGGATGCTCTTCAGAGAGCAGTGCAGACTCAATGGGCTGAATGGCCTCTTTCTGCACCATAGGATTTTATGAAGTTCATGCTGAGCCTGTGACCGCCACCTCTCGACCCTCCAGTCGGGAGAATCAGTCTCCAAGATTCAAGGTTTTGCATTCCTTGTGGAGTTTTCAGGATGAGAACGCAGCAAATTTCCGTTCTACAAACGTTGGTGCAGTTTCTCATCCGAGGCCAAGGGTGTGTCGTAACACAGTTTGAAAGATCCATTCACTCTCTCAGAGACCACAGAAGCTGAGCGAGCAGCATCTTCTCAGTTGCTTCCACAAGGACGCGAGCAGCCGGTGCAACTCTCCTGACAGCCTCTCACAAAGTGCTCAGTAAGCATTGTTCACGGAAATGATCCACGCTGCCAAACGTCAGTGATTTTTGCTGGCCGCCTCTCTCAATTAAGCTGCCAGTCTTAGATCCTGCCACTCGCCTAATCAAATCGTGGAAGCTGAGAACAGTCTATCAAGTATGCTGCACATAAAGGATAGTGCAGTGTGTTTTGTTCTGCCGAAGTATCACGAGCAGATTGAATAAACAGAATGCACTGAACCGTTGGCGCCTGGGCTGTTATTTCTGGAGCAATGCACGCACCATTTTGAAGCTTGGACCTAGGCAGAGAGCATAATCTCAAACAGGAGCAGGAGCAGAATTAGGATATTGGGTGGGAGAGGAAGGAGAACCCAAGGCAGGAAGGGATGTCAAGTGGAAGTGGAATTTCGAGTGGGAGTGGGGGAGCTCCAGATCTCCAAAAAGAGAATGAAGGATCTCTTTGTCACATGGGACAGTGGGTTGGTCTCGGGTGGTCCAGGCTGTGCTGTCTCGCTGTTTATAAAATGTTAAAGCCAAGATGCAGTGTTTCCTTTTATGTTTCCCAAAGGGTGTGCCATAAGGGAGTTTAAAGAAACATGTTGACGCAGGGCTGAAATGTTTCTTTTGAATCCAAGGTGAAGGATGTGCCACTTCGTTTGCTTCCAAAGCTCATACTGAGTTGGTGTCACTCTGAACAGAAGGCTCTAGTGCGTCATGTGATCGAAATTACATGAAATTGTCCGCCAGAGGATCATGCCGTTATTTTATTATGTCGATAAAGAGATGGGACAGCAGAGGTAAGATTCTGTTTGTTACATGTATTCTCCCAGTGCTGCTGCCTGGATGCAGCTGGCTGGGTCAGTTGAGGGAACGTGGGTGACTGTGTGAGGGCTTTATTGCTGTGAATACAGGGACAGTTTCAGAACTGCAGCACCGAATGGCTTCCGCGTTGAGACATCAGGATGATTGCTTAATGGAAACTAACATTGGAGGCACCTTGTCATGTTGAGGACAAAGCCTTAGCTTGACCCATGCCGCAGGTACTACCTCACTATCTCATGGCTGCACTGTGACTGTAGGACAGTTTAACCCTTGTGCCATCAGGAGTTAAGTAAGAGCTGTAGATATTCAGGGAGCGCCTGATCTCCAAGGAATCTTTACCCAGACTTCTGTTGCTGTTGATAGGGCGCTGAAAGCTGGCTTATGCAACTGCTCAGATTTTATTTCTCCTCCTTGGACAAGATCTTGGACAGGCTTAGGAGATTGTGCATAGTTTAACAATTGTTTATTTTCATGTTTGATGAGGTCCAATTCCCATTGCTTCACAGTTGAGGGAGGACATGAGTTGGGCTTCTCAATATTTTCCTGCTACTTCACAATATATGCTTCATCACTTTTTCTGAGTGTTTAACTTAGCGGGGCTCAGTAAAACTGACTGTCTAACACCAGGGAGTAGACCTTCTCATTGCGGTAGATGTGGAATGAGGTTTACAGCTGGGCGGTGTGATGTTCCAGGATCTTTCAATTCATTGGAACCTTAGGCTGAGAACAGCTGCTAGAATATAAGCTGCAAAATAACCTGCTCAAACAATTTTTGTACGGCAATATATTACGTATTATTGTGGTGCAATTAAGTGCATATCAGAAAGAGCAAGTGGAGTAAGAATAACAGAAAAGCAATTCATAGAATCCCTATGCTGTGGAAGCAGGCCATTCAGCCCACACCAAACCTCTAAAGAGTATCCCGCTGAGACCCACATCCCATCTTATCCCTGTATTCCCCCTGGCTAAGCACCTAGCCTGCACACTATATGGAAATTTAGCATGTCCAATCCACCTAACTTGCATGTTTTTTGGATTGTGGGAGGAAACCAGAGCACCCACAGGAAGCCCACACAGACACAGGGAGAATGTGCAAACGCCACATAGACAGTCACCTGGGGGTGGAATTGAACCGAGGTCCTGGCACTGTGAGGCAGCAGTGCTAACCACTGAGCCACTGTACCACCCATAGCTTTGGATCTCAGTTCTGGAGAGACTTCCAGCTCCACACTGCTCTCTCTGATTATATTCTCAGACCCTAGGCTATTCATCAATGGGATCAATTGTAGAACACACACTTAAGAGACACATGGCTGGAAATTTACACAAGCAGAACCAAATGCACCACCTTAAATATTCACTTCCTTGGTGCATCGTGCCAACTCCACAAGGTTCCTTCAACGGTGCCTTCCAAGCCCATCTGTCTCCATGTGGAAAGATGGAAACTTGCTCTGGTATGTCCTATCCACAAAATACAGGACAAATCCAACCCAGCCAATGATGGTCCTAGAAGTCCACTCTCAATCACCAACAATGCAATAGAAGACATCCTGAATAGCATTATCAAATGGCACATCCTCGGTAATAGCCTGTTCGCTGACACTCAGTTTGGCTTCTGCCATCCTCAGCTGACTACAGTTTTCATCCAAATATTGACAAAAGAGCTGAACTGCAGAGGGGGAGGTGCTGGTGACTGTCCTTGACATCCAGTCCACATTTGATGAAGTATCACCTCAAGGGATCCTAACAAAACTGGAATCAATGGAAATGGGGGAATCTCTCCACTGATTGGAGTCATAACTAACACAAAGGTTATAGTTTTTGGAGGTCAATCAACTCATCTCTTCAACAGTAGGAGTTCCTCAGGACAGTGTCCGAGGCCCAACCATTTTCAGCTGCTGCATCAACGACCTTCCCTTCATCATAAGGTCAGAAATGGGGATGTTCATCGATGATTGCATAATGTTCAGCACCTTTCGCGACTCCTAGATACTGAAGCAGTCCGTGTCCAAATGCAAGGAGAATTGGACAACATTCAGGCTTGAGCTAGTAAGTGCCAAATAACATTCACGCCACACAAGTGCTTTGCAATGATTATCTCCATCTTGAGAGAATCCAACCATCACCCTTGATATCCAATGGCATTACTCCCACAATCAATATTCTGGGGTTTACCATTAACCAGAAACAGAGCAGGACCAGCCTGTAAATATTGTGGCTGAAGGAACAAGCAGAGACTGAGAACTTTAGGGGGTTTAACTAACCTCCCAACTCCCCAAAGCCTATCCACCATCTACGAGGCATGTCAGGACTGTGATGGAATACTCCTCACTTGCCTGGATGGGTGCAGCCCCAACAACACTCCAGAAACTTGAAACCATCCAGAACAAAGCAGACCCCGCTTGATTGGCATCACATTCAGCAACTTCAACATTCTCTCCCTTCAACACTGATGTGCAATGTGCATTGTCTAAAAGATACACTGCAAAAACTCTCCTTGGCTCTTTTGTCAGCCCTTTCAAACCCTCCTGGAGGCACAAGGACAACAGGTGCACAGAAACATCCTGATTTGGAAAAAAGATTGCTGTTGTTGGGTCAGAATCCTTGAATCCCTTCCTAACAGCTCTGTTGATACACCTGCACCAGGACTATGATCATGGCAAATCCTCAATGCTGCTGACCATCTTCTAAGTGTGAGGCTACATAGCTCTGGGTAACTTTGCTGACCCCAATCCTGCTTGCTGTTATCAGCCTTAACTTCTGATACCATGCAGGAAGGGATGCCCACACAAACACTTTGGCAGAAGTAGGGCGTTACCTTGATGATGGGTAAACCGGTTTATTACGTATTACTTAGTAGCTGGTTACATTAATCTGAGATACACGATTGTCTCTTATGTGACTATATTAAGGTTAAGTATATATTACTACTTTAGCTACATGCTGTTAACACTACATACAATCACTGAAACACTACACATGCTCGGTTGAACACATGCAGAACTCATTAGAATCCCTACAGTGTGGAAGCAGGCCGTTGGACCCATCAAGTCCATGTCAACTGTCCAAAGAGCATCCAACCCAGACCTACACCCCTACCTCATGACATTTCATTTCCCATGGCTAAATCACCTAGGCTGCACATCCCTGGACACTATGGAGCAATTTAGTATGGCCAACCCACCTAGCCTGCCCATCTTTGGACTGTGGGAGGAAACTGGAGCACCCGGAGGAAACCCATAGAGACACGGGGAGAATGTGCAAACTCCACACAGACAGTCATCCGAGGCTGGATTCGAACGCAGGCTCTGTGAAGTTGCAGTGCTAACCACTGAGCCACCGTGCCAGCCCAAAGATTCCTCCCAGGAGCAGATCTTTGTAGCCTGATGAGCAGAGCTTAGCTTGGAATGCCAGTTATTGTTTTCAAGTACTGCCCATTTCAATGGCACAATGGTACTTTGACTAGAACTGTAATCCAACAGCTCAGTCTAATTTAATAAATCTGAAATCCAAAGCTTTTCTCTGTGATAGTTGCCAAGAAGCTATCATTGATTATTGTTAAAACTGATCTGCTTCATTGATGCCCCATTAGGAAAGAAATCTGTTATCCTTACCTGGGTCTAGCCTATGCATCGCTGCAGATCCATATCAATGCAGTTGACTCTTAACTACCCTCTGGAATGGTCAATCAAACCAATCAGTTCAGGGACGATTAAGGATGGGCAACAAATGCTGCTCACATCTATGCCCTGTGAAAGAATACAGAAAATAAGATGGACTGCTGTAGCTCACCTTTAGGAGGGTAATTAAGGATGGATAGTAAATGCTGGTCTTTGGTTTCGACACTCACCTCCAAAAATTATATATTAAAAAATAACTGCCATGTGACCATTGCACCACTAGTGATGAGTGCCCCACCTTAAAGATATTTTGAGAGAGACATCGGGTACATCATATTACAGCGTTGATAGCTTCAGATGTTAAATCTTAACTTACAACCTGACTGTATAATTTACTCTGTTCATGACACTGGTCTGTTCACCTCAAAGAAATATGTCTTTAGATGCTTCTCTGGTGAGTGTGGGGTGATGTCGTTTGACAGTTGGCTGCCCCATAAGCCAGTTGACCCAATCATTTTGACAAAGATGAACAGCAGAATTAAATATTAACACTGCACTGAGTTCCAAATATTTCATTGTTCATAAGTAAAGACTTTTGCATTTCTGAAGTGTATTTCTTGAAATTGGGATGCCCCAAATCACTGGAAAACTCCTTTCTCACCCTCTAAGGTGATTAGACAAATTCCAGGAGACACATACCCTCCAATATTCTTCACTTGCTGTTTCTCCAATGCCTTAACTAATTCGTTCTTAGTCTTGGCATAGTCTCTGGTTAAATCATTATCTCTAAGCCCGGCCAGGTGATTGAAGTTTCAATGGGGGAGCATTTGGGGAACTGTGACCATAATTCTGTAAGTTTTAAGTTACTTATAGATAAGAGTAAGTGTGGTCCTCAGGTGAAGGGGGAAGGCTGACTATGATAATGTTAGGAATGAAGTGGGGAACATAGATTGGGGGGTGACTGTTTGAGGGTGAATCCACATCTGACATCCAGGAATCTTTTATGGGCTAATTGATCAGAGTTCAGGACCAGCGTGTTCCTGTGAAAATGAAGGATAAGGATAGCAAGATTCGGGAACCTTGGATGACAAGAGAAATTGGGAGCTTGGTCAAAAAGAAAATAAGAAGCATACGTAAGGTTTAGGAAACTGAAGACAGACAGACCCCTCAAAGAAGACAAAGATTGCAGGAAAGAACTCAAAGATGGACTCAGGAGAGCTAAAGGGGGTCATGAAATGTCTTTGGCAAACAGGATTAAGGGAAACCCCAAGGCGTTTTATACATATGTAAGGGGTAGGAAAGGGATAGGTCCACTTAAGGACAAAGGAGGAAATTTGTGTGTGGAGCCAGAGAAAGTGAATGAAGTCCTTACAAATATTTTCCTTCAGTATTCACGAAGGAACAGGACATGGTGCATGATGGGTCTCAGCATGGGAATGTGAATATTCTAAGGCATGTCGTTATGAAAAACAAGGTGTTGTGTATTTTTGAAAAGCATTAAGCTAGGCACGTGCCCAGGACCTGATAGAAACTAGCCCAAAATGCTGAGGGAGGCAGGTGAGGCCTTGTACTAAATCTTTGTATACTGTTTACTCAAAGGAGAGGTCCCAGAATTCTGGAGAATAGCCAACAATGTTTCTTTACTTATGGGCAACAGGGATTATCCAGGAAATTACAGGCCGGTGAGCTCTATGTCAGTGGTAGGGAAATTATTGGAGAAGATTCTTAGGGATAGGATTTATTCACATTTGCATTTATTAGCGTTCAGCAGCGTGGTTTTGTATGAGGAAGGTTGTGTCTCATAAACTTGATTGAGTTTTCTGAGGACGTGACAAAGATGGTTGATGAGGGCAAGGCATTAGATGTAGCCTACATGGATTTTAGCAAGGCGTTTGGCAAGGTCCCTCATGGCAGGCTGATACAAAAGGTGAAGTCATATGGTGAGCCAGTAAAATAGATACAGAACTGGTTTAGTCATAGAAGACAGGGAGTCGTGGTAAAAGGGTGTTTTTCTGGGCAGCACAGTGACTCAGTGGTTAGCACTGCTGCCTCACAGCACCAGGGACCCGGGTTTGATTCCACCCTCGGGCGACTGTCTGTGTGGAGTTTGTACATTCTCCCCATGTCTGCATGGGTTTCCTCTGGGTGCTCTGGTTTCCTCCCACAGTGCAAAGATGTGCGAGTTAGGTGCATTGACCATGTTAAGTTTCCCATAGTGTTCAGAGATGCCTAGGCTAGGTGGGTTAGCCATGGGAAATGCAGAGTTATAGGGATAGGGTAGGGTTGGGTCTGGGAGGGATGCTTTTTGGAGGGTCGGTGTGGACTTGTTTGGCCGAATGGCCTGTTTTTGCACTGTGGGAATTCTATGATTCTGACTGGAGACCTGTGACCAGTAGTGTTCTGCAGGGATCAGCGCTGAGACCCCTGTTGTTTGTGATATATTTAAATTATTTTGAGGGGAATGTAGGTGGTCTGATTAGAAAGTTTGTGGACGACACAAAGATTGGGGGAGCTATGGATAGCGAGGAGGGTTGCCAGAGGATACGGCAGGACATAGACAGGCTGGAAACTTGGACAGAGAAATGACAGACGGGGTTGAATCTGGTCAAATGTGAGGTGATGCATTTGGAAGTTCTGGTGCAGGAGATAAGTATGCAGTAAATGTCAGAACCTTTAGTAGCATCAACATGCAGAGGGATCTAGGTGTACAGGTCCACAGTTCCCTGAAATTGGAAACACAAGTGGCTAAGGTGGTCAAGAAGGCACATGGCACGCTTGCCTTCATCAGTTGGGGCATAGAGTATAAAAATTGGCAAGTCGTGTTGCAGCTGTATAGGGCTACAGACAGACCATGTTCGGAATACTGTGTACAGTTCCGGTCACCATTCTACAAGAAGGTGGAGGCTTCGGACAGTGTACAGAAACAGTTTACCGGGATGTTGTCCGGTTTGGAGGGTATTAGCTATGAGGAGAGATTGCAGAAACTCAGTTTGTTTTCACTTGAACATTAAAGATTGAGGGCTGACCTGATAGAAGTCTAGAAAATTATGAGAGGCATGGATAGTTTGGATAGTCAGAGTCTTTTTCCCAGGGTAGAAATGTCAATTACTAGGGGAGATAGGTTTAAGGTAAAAGGGGATAAGTTTAAAGGAGTTGTGAGAGGCATGTTTTCTACATAAGAGGGTGGTAAGTGCCTGGAATGTGCTGCCAGAGGAGAGGGTGGAGATTTAACATAATAGCAATGTGTAAGAGGCACCTTGACAGATACATGAATAGGCAGGGATCGAGGGATATGGACCACATAGAGGTGAAAGATTTTTAGTTTAGAAAGGCGTCAAGTATCAGTGCATTCATGGTGGGCAAAGTACCTGCAGCTGTGTTGTACCGTTCTTTGTTCTTTCTTTGATCTTTGTTCGCTGTTGCTCTTCACAGCCTCAAAACCATCTATAAAGATAATATGTTTCTCCTATTTTTCTGTCCTAAATACCTTGCAATTAGTTTTATATCCTGTCACTCTGGACTCCTCAATCACTGAAAACAGTCTACATAACATTAAATTCATCTATCAAATTGTCTCGTGGTTCCTTCTGTTCTGGTGAAAACAGCTCCAATTTTCCAAGACTTTCACTTGAATTTCCTCGTGCATTCAGAACCTTAACAATCCTGAACTACACTTTCTGCATCATGCCTCCAATAGTATAAAGCCTAAAAATGTAAACAGTACTCTGACAGTAGTTTTATTTAGGAACACAAACAGGAGTTGCTGGAAAAGCTCAGCAAGTCCGGCAGCGTCTGTGAAGGAAAAATCAGAGTTAACGTTTCGGGTCCAGTAACCCTTCCTCAGAACCCCATCTTATATTGGGTTCTTTTTGTTAAAGCCTTGCTATGAAATCCAGTATTCTGTTAGCCTCGTCTAGTGGTCTTATTTAAGTGAGATGTGGATTTTAATATCCTGTGATTCTTCAAATCCCTTATTCCTTCCATATTTTCCAGCATTTCCCCTTTTGAAGAATAATCTTTACTATTTGTTTATAAAATCTATTTCTGCATATTACCTAATATTAACTTCTTTGTGCCATAACTCTGGTCGTGTCCCTTATCAGTACCAACATCACTCCCTTAAGAGTAAAATCTTTGCAGCTTCCAGTGATCCTCAAATTTAATTGCAATGCCTTCAATTTATGTATCTTTTGCTGATTTGGACTCCTCTGTCCCTTGCGCTAAATTAAAATTATTGTAGCACACTGGCTGAAGACAAGATACCAAAACAGATCCCTCAGAACATCTCAAATAAAGACAAAAAGTGCTGGAGGAACTCAGCAGATCTGGCAGCATCTGTGGAGAGAGAAACAGAGGTAAAATTCTGAGGGTGCTGTCTGCTATTCACTCTTGAGAAATCACCATTAATTTCTACTCTGCTTCTTCCCTTCTAATACATTTTAATCAAATTTTCTACCCTATCCTTATTCAATCATGGAATCCCTATACTGGTTAAACAGGCCATTTGGCCCATCAAGTCCACACTGACCTTCCAAAGACCTACTTAGACCCACCCCCCCACTCTATCCTTGCATTTCCAATCACTAACCCACCCAGCCTGCACATCCCTGGACACTATGGGGCAATTTAGCATAGCCAATCTGCGTAACCTGTGCATCCAGGAACTGTGGGAGGAAACCAGAGCACTTGGAAGGAAACCCACGCAGATACAGGGAGAACATGCAAACTCCACACAGACAGGGTGGAATCGAACCCAGGTCCCTGGCGCTGTGAGGCAGCAGTGCTAATCACTAAGCCACCATACTGCCCCTAACCTTTGAGAATGCTTTTCTATTTGGAGCCTTGTAAAAACCTTCCTGAAAGTACATGTTGCCTCCACTGCTTTCCACTTATACTGCATCTGCGATCGCCTCTTGGAGAAATCTCTAAGATGTTTCTTAGCATTCTTATATTGGGCAGAGTGAGGGAACCTGACTGCAATAAAACTTATTTGCATTCAGTGCAAAGATGTGCAGGTTAGGTGAATTGGCCTGCTAAATTGCCCTAGATTAGGTGGGTCTTAGGGGATGAGTCTGAGGTTCCATGTGGACTTGTTGGGCTGAAGGGCCTGTTTCCACACTGTAGGGATTCTATGATTTTATTCATTGTCAGAGCTATTACCGATGGTGAATATTTTGCCCGTTTGAAACATGGAAATTATCTTTGTTGAAGTTAATGATAAGAAAATTCTGACCATTCTTCAGTATTTCCCTGTACCGTTGCAAAATTGAAAGCATTTCTCTTCCTCTGGCTTTTTATGGGGGGTTGTGAAATTATATTAATTCAAGGTAAGATATTATTGCTGATCTCCTTGCAACTAGCTCAAGGGGAAAAAATACATTCACAAAACTAAAATATTTGTAGAAACCTCTCGGCTCCCCTAGCCCATTATTTCTTCAGGAATGTCAACTGTAATTTTAATGTGTCATCTTTGCAGCACTTTGGCTGCTCTTCAATGTAACTTAACATAAATATAACATTCTTCACGAAATAAAAATCTGTCTCTATTCCTGAATTCCCCCAAGTTACAAGCCTGGCGTATTATTCGGCTCAGGGAAGCAGAAACAAGCGAACATTTCTACTGCTTCTGCACATAAAACAGCACTGGACAAGCACCAGACAAAAAAAGCACTGTGCGGTGTTTGCATCCTTCGGAGCTTGTTTTTTGTTTAAGCTGGAGAGGAGCAGTCATAGAATTTTAACATCATTTCAAAAACCGCTGAAGAGTTTGGAAAACATGTTCTTTTCCACAGACCTAGGAATATTGATGCACGTCTCTGCAGTCACTGTTCACTCACAGAGTCCAAGTTGCTATGACAATGCGCACCTATACATGTATGTTGCAGTCCAGCGCCATGGACGTTGATGGGAGAGGCTCCAACTTTATTTCCACCAGTAATCTCTCTGCTCTCACTGCTTACTGTTGGTGTGTGTCAGAATGAATTGCAGGCTAACACCCTGGGTGTAGGAGCAAATTACTGCAGATGCTGGATTCTGTGCTGAAAACAAAAATCGCTGGAGATCACAGCAGGTCGGGCAGCATCCGTGGAGAGAGAGCAAGCTAACATTGCGAGTCTAAATGGCTCTTCATCAAGAGCTGATACTCTGGATGTTTGGCTGCATTATAGAAGCAAATAAATTAGAGGCATTATTAGAGTCATTTAGCCCTGACAGCCCACTCCACTAATCAATAAGGTCATAACTGATCAGGTTGTGGTCTCAAACCCCAATTTCGTCCCTACAGCCTATCCCCATTGTCTATGCTTTCATTGTCCATTGTACCCAATTTGCCATCAAGTCCCAGAGTAGGTCTTGAACCCAGAGCTACTAACTGAGAAGTAGGGATTCTACTCACTGTGCCAGAAGAAAAAGCAGCCGCGTGCCCCTCTGAGATTTTATTTCCAATGGCCAGCAATGGCTGTGAGATCAAGCAGTTCAGACTTATTTTAACGAGAAAAACTATTCAATGTCCAGCTGCAAAAATGACCTTGACTGATTGCATTCTGCTTGTGTACCATAGAGACTCAGTAAATGGGAGCAAGAGTAGGCCATTCAGTTCTTCAATTCTGCTCTTCCATTCAATATGATCATGACAGATCCTCCCCGTTTCCCCCTTTCTCCCCATACCCTTTGATCTCTTTAGTCCTACACCTAACTGCTTTTTGAAAACATTTAATGTTCTGGCCTCAACCACTTTCAGTGGCAAGAAATTTCACAGGCTCCCCACTCTCTGGGTGAAGACATTTCTCCCCATCTCAGTCCTAAATGGCCCTCCCCTGTATCTTCAGACTGTGACCATCTGGTTTTGGGCTCCTGGGTGATGGGAAACATCCTTCCTGTGTTTACAGTTCTGTATCACTTACCAGAAAGGTGGTGGGATTCTCAGCAGAGATCCTGAAACTTGCTCAGAAAGAGCACTGCCCATCATAAAATCACCGGATACATCAGTGCTGCCCCTAACGATCACCAGACCAGAGAATCATTTGGAATACAACATCCAGAAAAAAAAAAATCATCCACTGATTGATTCAATGATCAATTATGCAAACATTTGACTTACATAAGCTTCAATTATGGCACGGTGGCTCAGTGGTTAGCACTGCTACCTCACAGCACCAGGGACACTGGTTCGATTCCACCCTCGGGCAACTGTCTATGTGGAGTTTGCCCATTTGCCCCGTGTCGGTGTGGGTTTCCTCTGGGTGCTCTGGCTTCTTCCCACAGCCCAAAGATCTGCAGGTTAGGGTGAACTGGCCAGGGGAATTTTCCCATAATGTGCAGGCTGGGTGGAGCAGCCATGGGGAAAATGCAGGGTTACAGAGAAAAGATAGGGTCTGTGTGTCTGGGAGGGTTGCCCTTCGGAGGGTCAGTGTGGGCTTGATGAGCTGAGTGGCCTGCTTGTAGGGATTCTATGATGGACTGTATAGATGTTTGACCTATTTAAGCTTTATGCTTTCCAAAACCAATATTGAGGGGACTGTGGAGCCTATAGAGAGTGAGGAATGTCATGAGATGTAGTTTCTTCATGTGCATTTTATAACAAAGTATTTGCTTTTCTATAGATAGACAAATTACACACTCCCTCTTACCCCATGTGACACTTCCTGACATAACCTTTCCTAATCCCACAGAACAATGTGTAGAGAGAAGGTGGAAGATTTTGGCCCATGATGTGAACATTGTCGTGTACATTCTGTCAATTTTCCCGCTGATAGTACGATTTACAACAACAACCTGTATTTGTATAGCACCTGTGACAGAATGAAATGTCCCTAAGATGCTTCAAGGGAACGTTAGAAAATAAAGTGTGATAGCAAGACACATGAGTGTCATTAAAAGCAAAATAAAAACTTAATACCTGAAGATGAATCACTTTGGACTCAAAATGTGAGCTCTGTCTCCATCTCTGTAGAGACCTGTCGAGTTTCTCTAGCACCTTCTGTTTTTATTTCAGATTTCTGCAGTATTTTATAGGTCAGATAACTAATAAGCATGACCGTAGACCATAAGATATTGGAACAGAATTAGGCCATTCGGACCATCGAATCTGTTCTGCCATTCAATCATGGCTGATATGTTTCTCAACCCCATTCTCCTGTCTTCTCCCTGTAACACTTGATGCCCGTATTAATCAAGAACCTATCTATCTCTGTCTTAAATACACTCAATGACTTGCCCTCCACAGCATTCTGCAGAAATGAGCCCCACAGATTCACCATCCTCTGGCTGAAGAAATTCCCCTCTCATCTCAGTTCTAAAGGGTCATCCCTTCACTCTGAGGTTGTGCCCTTGGGTCCTAGTATCTCCTACTAGTGGAAACATCTTCTCCGTGTCCACTCTATCCAGACCTCTCAGTATTCTGTAAGTTTCAATGAGAAGAGGTAGGGAGTTTCTAAGGGATGTCGGGGGGGGACAGAGAGGGATAAGGGGCAAATTCCACAGCTTGAGGGTCTATGCACAACCACCAATGGGGAAATTATGACTGGGGATCAGCAGGGGCCTCAATGAGGAGAGCTTCAATATCTCTAACATTTGTGAGGACAGAGGGGAATGTAGAGATGGTGGGTGGGGAGAAGAGTGATCAGATCTTGGTACCATAGGAAATAGGAACAGGAGTAGGCCATTCAGCTCCTCGAGCCACTTCTGTCCTTCAATGGGATCATGGCTCCGACATTCCTCACATCCATTTTTCTGCATTTCCTCTGTAACCGTGATTCCCCGACTGATCAAGAATCAATCTCAGCCTTAAATATGCACAAGCACTGTGTCCTTACTAGTCCCAGTGGCAGGGAGTTCCATCGACTCACAACCTCCTCATCTCAAGTCTTAAATTGGTGCCACTTTAATTCTGAGACTATGCCCTCTGGTCCTAGACTCTCCCACGGGGAGGCGATGGCCAGAGACCAAGATAATACCCTCAGGACTCGGGTCCGAATCCCGCCATAGCAGATGGTGGAATTTGAATTCAATGAAAAACAGTCTGGAACTAAGAGTCTAATGTTGACCAGGAAACCTTTGACAATTGTCAGAGAAACCTATCTTGTGTCCTTTAGAGAAGGAAACTGCCATCCTTACCTGGTCTGGCCTACATGTGACTTCAGACCCACAGCAATGTGGTTGACTTTAAACTGCCCTCTGGGTAATTAGGGATGGGCAATAAATGCTGGCCTAGACAGTGATGCCCTCATCCCGTGAATGAATAAAAAAAAGGGAAATATCCTCTTAGCATTTACCCTGTCAAAGCCCTTAAGAATCCTGAATGTTTCGATGAGATCACCTCTCGTTTTCCTAAAGTCTAAATCTTGAAGAAATTTGAAAATACGGAGGCAGATCGAAAAATCAGAATGCTGTTAACTTGGATCCAGTAAAGTTAGTGAGCACAGGGATAGTAAGAAACATGATGATAATTTGTACTGCTGCCATATGGCAAAATAGTGTCAATATCTACATTAGAATCCCTACAGTGTGGGAACAGGCCCTTCAGCCCAACAAGTCCATACTGACCCTTGAGGCATCCCACCCAGACCCATCCCCCTATAACCCACACACCCATGAACACTATGGGAAATTTAGCACGGCCAATCCACCTAGCCTGCACATCTTTGGACTGTGGGAGGAAACCAGAGCACCCAGAGGAAACCCACGCTGACACAGGGAGAATGTGCAAACTCCACACAGACAGTCACCTGAGGCTGGATTCAAACCCAGGTCCCTGGCGCTGTGAGGCTGCAGTGCTAACCACTGAGCCACGTGCCGCCCATATGTCATGAGAAAGCTACAGCTTCAAATGGATTAATGAAATAATCTAGATATATTCCCTAGTTCTTCGATTTCTGGAGATAGGCCAGATGGGAAAGCTGTGCCCAGAGTTCAGAATACATGTTCCCTAAAGGAAACTGATATTTCATCTTTCTAACAAAACAGTTGGAAGAGGAACTGAGTAACAGCCCCCTTAGAGTCCAGAACTTGAGCATTGATGGAAAAGGAAAGATGTTACTGAATCTTTTTGTCCTGCATGCATCAGGACAAATGCAAGAATTCCAAATTTCACACGACCCCAGCAATTTATGCTACAGCAGAAAGGGTGCTGATTGGCAATCAATTCTGATTAGCTAATGGCTTGCTCTGGACAATGAAACAGGGAATGATTGAATCCCAAATTCTAGCATAATTCAAAAAAGATGGAAGGCTTGAAAATATTTGTTTTGTAGGCAGAGGAGTCCCGGTGCATGAATAGATGAGGCTTCCAGCAAATGTATGTGAGTTTTATCTGGAGCTTGACTGATTATAGAATCCCTACATTGTGGAGAAAAGCCATTTGGCTCATTTAGTCTGCACTGATCCTCTGAAGAGCATCTCACCCAAATCTAGACCCCCACAAGCCCACACTTAACCACAGCCCAGCCATCTAACCTGCACATCATTGGAGTGTGGGAGGAAACCGACACAAACACAAGGAGAATATGCAAACTCCAGACAGACAGTTGCCCGAGGCTGGAACTGAACCCAGTGCCTGGTGCTGTGAGGCAGCGGTGCTAACTACTGAGCCAGCATGCATTATCTACTTTCATTAAAGTTATCTTAAATGGGTTGTTAGTATAGATACTTACACAATAACAGTTATTGACAATTTCAATAGTCATTTCAGATAAGCGTAAATGGTGAATTCGTGCTGATGTCTCAATATACTTTCCATGCAGATGATATATCCTACCAGGGATACCACTTTTTAAAGTGGTTCTTGAGGTATGTATGTCATAGAGTCATAGAATTGTACAGCATAGAAACAGACCCTTTGGTCCAACTCATCCATGCTGACCAGATATTGTAAATTGATCTCATCCCATTTGCCAGCACTTGGCCCATATCCCTTTAAACCCTTCCTATTCATATCCCCATCCAGATGTCATTTAGACGTTGTAATTATACCAGCCTCCACCATTTCCTCTGGCAGCTCATTCCATGCACCCTCTGTGTGAAAATGTTGCCCCTTAGGTTCCGTTTAAATCTTTCCCCTCTTAACTTAAACCTGTGCCCTCCAGTTTTGGACTCCCCTACCCCTGGGGAAAAGACCTTGGCTATTCATCCAATCCATGCCCCTTATGATTTTGGCAACTTCTGTAAGATCAATATGTGTTGTAACTTACTACATGGGCTGTGTAATCTATAATAACTTTTTAGTGTTGTGCACTGTAACTATGTTGGATTGGTTAATTTAGCCTGTATGAAGCTAGTCTCAAGATAAAGTATGAAATTATAGCTTGAAGATATGGTGTACGTAACAAATGTACGCAAATCCCACATTCAGGGTTAATTATTAGACTTAGGAGACATGATTTTCCTGCCTAGTTCAGGAGGGTAAGACACAGATCTCAGAGCCTAACGGGTGGGAAAATTTGGTGGAAATGTATCTAGGCATTTGAAGAAGGAAATGGTGTTTGCAGCCCTCAGAGAATGGACGATGTCCCCAAAGGTCATGATCGGTGTAATATCTGTTCATATCTCTGATAGAAGTAGCCTGGTTACGTTGCAGTATTTGACTAGCACCTTGGATGGCCAAACGTCTGTAGGATCATAGAAGAAGGAGGCCATTCAGTCCACTGAATCCATCACCTCTCCATCACAGTAACTCGGTTAGTCTCACTCCCCAGCTGTTTCCCTATAGCCCTGTGAATGCTTTCCCTTTTCAGATAATTATCTAATTCCCTTTTAAAAGTCAGGATTTAATATACTGTGCATTCCACATTCATCAATCTTTCCAGAAGCTTTATTCCTCTGGTTCTTTTGCCAGTCACATTATAGCAGTGTCCTCTGGTTCTTGAGCCTTCTGCCAATGGAACTGTCTCTCTCCCTATCTGCTCCGTCCAAACCCCTCATGATTTTGACCACCTCAAACGAATCTCCTCTCAACCTTCCTTCTCTCAGGAGAGCAGCCCATCTTCTCCAATCTATTCACGTTGGTAAATTTCCCCATCCCTGGAACCAATCTCGTAAACCTTTTCCCAAGTGCCATCACTCCCCATCTAAAGTGTGGTGCACAGAATGATAGACAATACACCAGCTGGGTCCTAACCAGTATTTTACTCATGGGCTAATGACTGCTACAGCTTTTAAAGTTCCATTGCATGCTTACTTTCTCAGTTATTTTTTCATTGGTGTCATCTTCCTGTCAAAAGCTTGATGGCCTTAGACCTCCATTTCTTCTGTCCTGTGCTGCCTTTATATATTCTCTATTTGTTAACTATGTACAGTACATTCTATCCATCAGCCACTTTCTCCTCTGCTTCCGTCGCATCCCATATATTCCAGCATTCTTCCCCTGCAACTAGTCTCTGTCTAATAATGTGACCAAAATATTGTGTCTTTCTCTCTTTTAGAGGGATATGAGCCAAACGCAATGAAATAACTGCACAGCAGCCGGTATCTCATCACCAAGTCTCCCGTTATTTACACGTGCACAGTGCACCGGTTCCAAGCCAGTCCTCAGACTGAGGAGGCCTTCTGAATCTCTTGTTTATATCTGTCAGCCAGGGCTCCCTGATTAGCCCAGGTTAACAATCCAAATCAAGGATCTCACAGTCAATGGAGATCCACATGGCCCTGATTCCAATCACTACATGGGACTAGTTCAATTGAGTAAACCTGGTTGGCATGGACAAGATGGGCCGAAGACTCTGTTAATATTATGAACCATTTACTTCTTATCTGCCACCTTTTCCAATAGTTCCCGATAAGTCTTTCTGTATGAGTGGGAAATGTGGAACATCCTCCAATTTGTTGGCATTTTATCCTAATAAAGACATGGATATCTTTCAGTTGTTTTCAGGTGAAGGAACATTTTGTCCTGTGCTCAGTATTACCAAAAATGTTGGTCAGCCACGCAATACCATAAAGGCAAAATACCGCAGATGCTGGAAATCTGAAACAAACACAGAGAATGCTGGAGAAACTCAGTGGGTCGGGCAGTTTCTGTGAAGGACGAAACAGAGTTAAGATGTTGAATATGCTATGACTCTCCTATAGAACTGAAAGCTGGGGTAGCTCTGTTTTAGACAAGCACTAACAATTTTCCTAAGATTAGAAAAATAACAAAGGTATATTCCATGAGGGGGAATTGGAGTATAAGAGTGAACAAGTCATTCTACAATTATACAGGGACACACTTCAAGACTGTTTAGTTTTGGTCTCAAGAATTAAGTGGGTATATACTTGCCCAAGGTGGAGTGCACTGGTAGCTCAGTGGTTAGCACTGCTACCTCACAGCACCAGGGACCCGGGTTCAATTCCACCCTCGGGCAACTGTCTATGTGGAGTTTGCACGTTCTCCCTGTGTTTGCATGGGTTTCCTCCCACAGTCCAAAGATGTGCAGGTTAGGGTGGATTGGCTGTGTTAAATTGCCCATTGTGTCCAGGGTGGGAAATACAGGGATGGTGTAGGGGGTGGGTCTGGGTGGGCTGCTTGGGTTGGTATGGATTCGATGGGCCAAATGGCCTGCTTCCACACTGTAGAGATTCTATGAAAAATTCACTAGACTGGCTCCAAGATTGAAGGGATTATCTGATGAAAAGAGATTAAGTAAGCTAGGTTTATGTTCCCCAGGGTCTGGTTGAATGGGAGGCGATCTCATCACAACACATTGAATTCTCAGATGCTGAGAGAAGGGAATTTAGAACCCAGAACTTTATTGGAATCCTAAACTGTTTCTGTAATCTGCTGGGGTGAGTCTCTGGTGTGGAAACTTATCTCAGCATCAGATCAGCTGGGATGTGTCTTGAAGGTATATATAATTAATAATACATAGCTTGGTCAGCTGCTTCCAGGGTTTGCAACCTCCTTGTGTTTGCAATGCCTTCCTGAAGATTTACCTCATTGGCATCATCCCAACTCGAACCAATCACTGTCTCTGTTTGCCTGGTTGGGGGTAGGGGGTAGAAAGCCCAAGTTGGCTCCATCTAAATGAATCCTGTCCATTAAAACGCCTATGGATTCCTACTTCACTGCACATGGAACTGGTCCATGCATTCTGTCAACTAATCACAGGAAGGTTACATTTCTTCCTGCAGCTGCTTTAAATACATTTCCATGTTGTTACTGTAAAGGGTAATACATGTGATTGGCACTGCATCCACAAGCATTTATTCCCTCCACCACCGACGCTCAGTAGCGGCAGTGTGTACTATCTACAAGATGCACTGCAGAAACTCACCAAAGATCCTCAGACAGCACCTTCCAAACCCACAACCACTTCCATCTAGAAGGACAAGGGCAGCAGATACACGGGAACACCATCATCTTCAAGTTCCCCTCCGAGCCACTCAGCATCCTGACTTGGAACTATATCGCCATTCCTTCACTGTCGCTGGGTCAAAATCCTGGAATTCCCTCCCTAAGGGCATTGTGGGTCAACCCACAGCACGTGGACTACAGCGGTTCAAGAAACAGCTCTGCACCATCTTCTTAAGGGGGCAACTAGGGACGGGCAATGAGTACTGGCCCAGCCAGGGACACCCACATCCCATAAGTGATTAAAAAAGAAAAACTTTTAAAAGGTGAAATTCAAACTTCTGATTCAAAGCTGAAAGGGTAACATGATCGGAATTTAAGTCTTAAGACTTTTACTGTAATACAAAAATAGAAATACTGTTGTTTAAAAGCTGATTTTAGACAACTTATCATTATATCATAGAAAGGAATTTTTGCCATTTTACTTTTGCAGTATATGAAAAACATATTTCTCTGGTATACCCACTACCCATAAAGTGGGCATTCAATTCTCCAGGAACCGAATCAAAGTGAATGTAAGCTCTCAATGGCTCACTTCAGCTCTTTTCACTTCTCAGCCTGAATTTCTTTTATCTTAGGATTGTCTTACATCGTTTGATTTTCCTGGAAACTTTGCCCCTGAGCTAAAATTGCACAAATCTACCAGACTTGATCTAATCATTCACAAAAGTGATCTTTCCAATCATAGTGTGTACTCTGTGCATTCTAGTATGGTGAAAAAAAGGGATCTGTTGCCTCTATCTGCTCTCCTCCTTGTGGATCCTAGCAGCCTAATTTCTGTGAGAATTTCCAGTAATATCTTAGAAATCCTTTGCCTCTCACTGGCATCAAGAATCCTGTGGGCCATGTGTCTAGTTGGAAATATTTTCCATGAGACTTAACTTTCTTACTCTTGGAAGTAAATGGACATTTTAAAGCACAACTGGTTAAAAGCCGACAATCTCAGCACATTTCTGGGACTTTGGAGGCTCACATTGTATCTATTATTAGAGCAGAGATCATTATCTCAAAGTGAAACACCTTGCACCTTCCTCTCAGTAAGTCAATCTGTGTGCCCTATTATCTCCGACCATGAAACCAGCCAGGCTTGTTGTCAGGCAGATACCAGAGCAGGTCAAATGACCCTCTTCGTTTTGTCTTCAAGACAGTTTCCCAAAACAAAATCTTATAAGCCTCATAACTGTGGGAATGCCAAACACTCCCTAATCTTCTCAATGACCCTTAACTTTTAGACAGCCTAAAACTGACAGACATGGGATTCCTCTTCTAAATTCTTGCTCGCACAGGGCACAAGAAAATGCTTCTCATTTGATAAATAATCTCTCTCCTCCAATCACTCTGTCCTCTGCTGTCTTTCTTGCCTTTTTCCATGTTACTGAAGCTCCTGTTTTCTCTCACTTAAAGAGTCATACAGCATGGAAACAGACCCTTCAGTCCAATCAGTCCATATTGACCATAAACCCAAACTAACCTAGTCTCACCTGCCTGCACTTGGTCCAAATCCTTCCAAACATTTCTTATTCAAATGTCTTTTAACCATTGTAACTGTACCGGCATCCAACACTTCCTCTGGAAGTTCATTCCACACACAAACTACTCTCTGTGTAAAAATATTGACTCTCATATCTTTTTTAAATCTTTCTCCCCTAACCTTAAAAATACGCCCCCTAGTCTTGAAATCCCCAAATCTAGCCAAAAGACACCTGCCATTCACATTATCATGGTTTTATAAACTTCTATAAGGTGACCCCTCAGTCTCCTACACTTCAGTGAAAAATGTCCAATGCTATCCAGCCTTTCCTTATAACTCAAACTCTCCAGTCCTGGCAATATCCTGGTAAATCTTTTCCGAACCCTCTCTAGCTTAATAATATCCTTCCTGTAGCAGGGTGACTGGAACTGGACACAGTTTGTATTTGTTTTGTATCTCTCTCCCACAGAAGTGAAATTCTCATTGCATCCCTCCGAGCACGCTCACTCTTTCACCCCATGACTGATTCGTTGCTGTGTTCAGCCCCCTCTTACACTTTCACTTTGGAAGTTGATAAAAACCCAAGGTTGGCTCCTTAGTGAATTGCTGCCTTCTAATTAACTTCAGCACTGTTTTGTCTTTTCAAGTCTCACTGATGCCTTCACTTCGGTTTCTCATTTTTGAAAACTCCTTCGGTATCTTACAGCACACTGATTTTTACAAACTAAGGACTGTCGCAAGCCTGGGTAAGGCTTTATTTGGAAAAGTTGCTCCTTTGCTGGAATGAAACTGTCAAGAGAATGTTAAGGATCATTTGACTTACTCCGAAGACATTTTTGTGACCAGCCTTACACTGTGTGCATAGAGTTGGCACTTGGAAGAATGAACACAATTATCTGAAGTGTTGGAGGCACTTTGCTCTTTCGTATTTCCATTTCAAAAATGATGGTACATATTAGCAATGGTCCAGATTTCGGTGTGTGGGGGAGCATTGCTATGATGCAAGCATGGTAAACAAAGAGATGTCAAAGTGTCCCAATAAGATGGACAGCATGCACAATCCCACACTGCACCTACAGTGTAGCCCTGACCTTATTGGTATATGACGTTCTCAGAGGCAATACCTCAAAAGGAACCCCGCTGCTGGTGTGCTTCACAAGCTTGGGTTTGGTTAGCTCAGTTGGCTTGAGGGTTGGCTCATAATACAGAGTCAATGCCAACAGCATGGGTTCAATTCCTGCCTCAGCTGAGGTTACAATGAAGAACTCTCCTTCTCAACTGCTCTCCTCACCTGAGGTGCAATGACCCTCAGGTTAAATCATCACCAGCCATCTCTCCCTAATGAGGCAACTTTACTGTATTTCTAGTATATAAGAGCAGGGATGCCATGCTGGAACTGTATAAAATGCTAGAGAGCAGGGATAGGACGTTGCATGTAGATTTGGTCATTGCTTTACAGAAAAGATGGGATCTCAAAAGAGAGCACACAGAGGAAATTTACAAAATTAGAGCCATACAGCACAGAAACAGATCCTTTGGCCCAACTTGTTCAGGCCGAACCAGGTTTCCTAAAGTGAACTAGTCCCATTTGACTGTGCTTAGCCCATATCCCACAACCATGTCCATCTAGAAGGACAAGGGCAGCAGATGCATAGGAACACCACAAGCTTCAAGTTCCCCTCCAAGTCACTCACCATCCTGTCTTGTAAATACGTTGCTGTTCCTTCAGTGTCTCTGGGTCAAAATCCTGGAATTCCCTCCTAAATGGCTATGTGAATCAGCCCACAGCACATGGACTGCAGCAGTTTAAGGAGGCAGCTCACCACCATCTTCTCAAGGGGCAACCGCGGATGGGTAATAAATGCTGACCAGCCCATGATGTCTGCGTCCCACAAATGAATAAAGAAAGAAATCTCTCTCAACCTTTCCTGTTCAAATGCTGTAATTGTACCAGCTTCCACCACTTCCTCTGGCAGCTCGTTCCATGCACACACCACCCTAAGTTGCCCCTTAAGTCCCTTTTAAATCTTTCCCCTCTCATCTTAAACCTATGCCCCTCTAGTATTGGACTCCTCTACCCTAGGAAAAAGACCTTGGTTATTCACCCTATCCATGCCCCTCATGATGTTATAAACCTCTATAAGGTCACCTCTCAGCCTCCAAAGCTCCAGAGATAAAAAGCCCCAGCCTATCTAGCTTCTCCATACAATTCAAATCCTCCAGATTCAGTAACATCCTTTTAATTCCTTTTTGCATCCTTTCCAGTTGAGTAACATCCTTCCTATAGCAGGGCAACCAGAATTGTATGCAGTACTCCAAATGTGGCCTTACCAATGTCCTGTACAGCCATGACATGACATCCCAACTCCTGTACTCGATGCTCTGACCAATGAAGACAAGAGTACTAAACGCCTTCTTCCCCATCCTGTCTACCTATGGCGTCACTTTCAAGGAACTATATATCTGCATCCCTTGGTCTCTTTGTTCAACAACACTTCCCAGGGCCCTCCCATTAACTGTGTAATTCCTGCTCTGGTTTGTCTTACCAAAATACAACACCTCGTATTTATCCAAATTAAGATCCATCTGCCATTCCTTGTCCCATTGGCCCAATTGATCAAGATCCCATTGCACCCTTAGATAACCTTATCCACTGCACACTATACCACCAATTTTAGTGTCATCCACAAACTTACTAACCATGCTCCTTATATTCTCGTCCAAATCAAAGTTGTTGCCAAGAATGGAGAACGTTAATGGCCAAGAAAGATCAAATAGGCTACAGTTGTTTTCTTTGGAACTAATGAGGCTGAGGCAAAATTTAATTGAAGTGTGTAAAATTACGAAGAGCCTACATTGGGTGGAAAGGAAGGCTCCATTTTTCTTTCACAGGGAATTCAATGAGAAGGCGGCAGAAATTTTAAAGGAATTTATGAAAGGATTATTGGAGAGTTGAAGGGTAACCCTTTTCATTCAGAGAGTGCTGGAGTCTCACACACTGACAGAAACCTTCCTCACATATCAAAACACATGCATTTGAGGCAACATAACCTTAAGGCTGAGAGTTGGAAGAAAGGATTAAACCGGATAAATCAAAAACAAATAGCTGGAGAAACTCAGCAGCATCTAGGGGAGGGAATGGCCGAGTGGTATTGTCGCTAGATTGTTAATCCAGAAACCCAGATAACATTCTGGGGTTTGGGGTTTGAATCCCACCACAGCAGATGATGGAGATAACAAGCATGGGGCTGGATGAACACAGCAGGTCAAGCAGCATCATAGGAGCAGGAAAACTTGACGTTTCGGGCCTAAACCCTTCATTTAGGCCC
>JAHRHZ010000036.1:2317692-2361043 GCA_024137785.1 Ginglymostoma cirratum
CAATTGTCGGAAAAACTCATCTGGTTCACTAATGTCCTTTAGGGAAGGAAACTGCCATCCTTACCTGGTCTGGCCTACATGTGACTCAACCACAGCAATGTGGTTGACTCTCAGCTGCCCTCTGGGCAATTAGGGATGGGCCATAAATGCTGTCTGGCCAGCAATTCCCCCATCCTGTTAATGAAAAGATAAAAAACAAAGAAACAGAGTTAACATTTTGAGTTCAGTGACCCTTCTTTAGAATTTGAAACATTCACTCTGCTTTCTCTCCACAGATGCTGCCAGACCTGCTGAGTTGCTCCGGCAATTTATGTTTCTGTTTCAAATCTTCAGCATCCACAGATTTTTTGTTTTATTAAACTGGTTAAGCTCCTTTTTTGACTGTGTTGGACCACAATGGTCTCCTCTGTGCCATTAAATCCTTCCATTTTTAACTAATTGAGGTACCTACTTCTGTAATAATGGCTTCATTTGCCAAATGGATTTGCCAGGAACATATTCAGTGGCCAACCAAGAGCATTGCTCAGTCTATATTTGGCCTAGGAGACCTGCAAACTGTTACCAGAAATGAATGTTTAAAAAATGACCTGAAGATGGAAACAGAAGGTTCAGGGTTGCTCCTCCAAGCTCCATATTGAAAACAAGAACCACTTCTCACTCCCGATCACCCACCCGTCCCAATTTCTGCCTCAATTCTCCTCAGCTGAATGCGCTCCTACTTCACCGCTGGTCGTCCCACTTTCTGGAAGCTCCCTTTTCTTCTCTCCCCCATTTTCCTATTCTCCCAGTCACGCACCCTGCTAACTTTTCTCCCTCAGCTCCCTTTTCTCCAACACTTCTACTGGCAGCACAGTAGAGTCAAATACAAGTTGTGTTTGCCAGTGAACTGCCTGGCAAATATCAGCCAGATATATCCAAGGCTTTGGTGGTCCAAGAATAGGTCTTTTTGTTTCATTTAGGGCAAGAATCATTCACATCAAAGTAGATTTCAGGGCCAGCATATGTTACCTTGTTGTCTCAACCTTCACTTTTTATTGAAGCTTTGTATTTTTCTTTACATTAATCTTTGCCATTAAAAATTCCAAATTGAATTTGTGGCTAATGACTTGGGATTATTTGATTCTTTCCAGATTGCATTTTGTTGAACTTTGTATTTTATTTACATGAATAATAATGGCCTTTAGTGTTAGTTTTCACAAGGCAGCTATTATCTGCATTAACGAAATGTCAAATTTCATTTACAGAGGAAGGTTCTCGTTGAATAAATTATTCAATTCATTGCATTACATCATCAGTTCAAAATGTCACCTCTGACCGCTTAACCTTCTGTAATTCCAGAGACACTGGCAGTAAGTGATTTCAGATTTTCACAGAACATTATATTCTACAATTTCTGCTTTGCTGTCATGACATATTCTCCGTTAATAGCCATTTAAGTATTTTTCCACCATCACTGGAGATAAGCATTGCAAGGTACAGTTTCAATATTAATGAGTTGGTTGCCATGGTGTCATTCATACATGTTACTAGAGATTAGATTTTTATCTGTGTTTGGATGTGATAGGCCACTAACAATGCATGCAATGAGCCAACACAATTTCTTCTACAGTTGGCGAAGTGTAGGGCTTGGGTACTTCTGAAAAAGAAAGTCACATTTTGCTGAAGCTTCTCACCTTGTCTCCTCAGGACAAAGAACACAGAACAGGGCAGCACAAGAATGGGCCCTATGGCCCACGATGTTGTGCCGAACATGAAGCCAAATTAAACTAATCCTTTCTGCCTGCCCTTAGTCCATATCCCTCCATTTCATGCATATTCATGTGCTTATCTAAAAGCCCCTTAAATGCCCCCTATTGTATGTGCCTCCACCACCTCCTCTGGCAGCACGTTCCGGACTCATCCCTCGCATCTCCCTTGAAAACTAAAGGAATGGAAACAGCAAAAGCTCTGCCCTTGGGTGGTCTCAATCCGCCAACCTTTTGGTTAACAGACAAACACGCTGACCAATTACACCGCAGAAACTGGCTTCACAAGCGTCCCAATAAAGGGGGACAACATCTTATATCAGAAAATGCAGCACTGCAGATGTTGGAGATCTGAAACAAACAAAGACAGAAATTGCTGGAGAAACTCAGCAAGTCTAACAGCATCTGTGGAGAGAAGACTGAGTTAACGTTCCAGAACAATATTTCACACTGTGTGAGAGAGGAAGTGAGTGCTCCTAGCTATCCAATATTTTCTTCTCACATAATGTTCTGCATTACATTGGTATTCTTGTGCATTGCCCTGATGAGCACAAGATGAGAAACTTTGACCAAAGTGTCTATGTTTAGCCAGTAATTTCTTTTACAACAGCATGCAATATGACAATTGATTATCTGTCTCAGAATCATCTTTCATCATTGACATTTGAGATCCAGTCTTCTCTAACTGTCACCTATTAATGGGGGCATAGTGGTGTTAGTGGTCATGTCACTGACATGGTAATCTAGAAAAAACAGGCTCTGTGTTCAAATCCCACTGCCGTACCTATTGGCATTTAAATTCAATCAATTAATGCATCTGGAATTGTAAGTTAGTTTCAGTCATGGTGACTGTGATAGCTATCATCAGTTGTCATAAAAACCCAATTAATGTCCTTTAGGGAAGGAAATCTGCCATCCTTACTTGGTCGGCCCTACACGTGAGTCCAGACCCACAGCCAATGTGGTTGACTTGTAACTTAACCTCTGAAATGTGTGGCAAGGTGGCTGAATGGTTAGCACCACTGCCTCACCACACCAGGATTCGATTCCTCGGGCGACTGTCTGTGTGGGGTTTGCACATTCTCCCCGTGTCTGCGTGGGTTTCCTCTGGGTGCTCTGGTTTCCTTCCACAGTCCAAAGGTGTGCAGGTTAGAGTGGATTGGCTGTGCTAAAATGCCCACAGTGTCCAACGATGTGCAGGCTGGGTGGGTTAGCTGTGGGAAATGCAGGGTTACAGGGATAGGGTAGATGGGTGGTGGGACACTCTTCGGAGGGTTGGATTGGACTCAGTGGGCCCAGAGTGCTTCCACTCTGTAGGGATTCTATGAAATGGTCAAGCCAGCCACTCAGTTCATTAAAAGCTAGAGATGGGCAACATCAGAGACACGCATGAAAGAATAAAAGCAAACCTTTCTTAGTTGTGGCACTTTATAAGGTCAAAATTCTTCCAAGATTGAACGAGTACAGGTACACATGATAAAATCTTAAAGCATGACTGCCTCATGTTTTTGGATGTGATGCAGACAAACCTGTTATCTGATAGCCAATCTCTCTGCTTTTAGGCTCAAACCCAATTATTACAATTAACTTCATTACCCATTTTAGTCTTATTGGTGTGACAACAGTGCTGCCCCAAATCTGTTTCATTCCACTTAGCCTCAAAGTGGACTCACTCCCTAGATCTTGTTTCCTTCAGCCCTGCTGTCTTCTTTCTTTATCCATTCATTGGATGAGGGTGACACTGGCATCTATTGCCCATTGGATAGTTAAGAGTCAACCACATTGCTGTGGGTCTGGAGTCACATGTAGGCCAGAGCAGGTGAGGATGGCAGTTTCCTTCCCTAAAGGGGATTAGTAAACCAGATGGGTTTTTCCATCAACCATCAACCATCAACCATCAATTCATGGTCATCATTAGACTGTTAATTCCAAATATTTACTGAATTCAAATTCCACCATCTGCAGTGGCAGGATTTGAACCCAGGTCCCCAGAACATTATCTAGGCCACTGGATTAACAGTCCAGCGATAATACCACTAGGCCATCGCCTTCCCCTGGCTGCTCCAGGATGATCAGAACTAGCTCCTTTGTGGTGATGAGGACATGTCTCTGTGCCCCACCAACATCGCTGCCCCCTCCCCCTACACCACGCCACCTGCAGTGAGATGTCGTTGCTGTTAGTTAGGTGCCACCTTGTTCTGCAAGGGAGGGAGGAGTAAGTCAATGAGTGTGGTGCAAAGTGTTTGAATGATCCTCCTGCCTTTGCTAGATAATTGGCAGTGTGTATACAAGCTGTGAAATGTGCATATGAAGCTTGGAGCTGTATGCGAGGCCAATGGTCAACCTATAGGATTTGGCTTTTGAAGATGCATTTACTGACCTTGACCACTTCTGTAAGATCATTAATTGTCTTCCTGCATTACGTCCAGGCCCTTAGGCTGACAATCCTGGCACCGACAACAACTTTTACCTGCTCCCACTCCCTTGTCAGTGTCTCTCTGGTGGGCCACCTGCCCCGTTATGGGTCAATGATTCATGTCTTGCATAAAGGTCTTCCATTGCCTTCCTGTTCTAGAGATCTTCTGTAACATCCTACTTCTGCTGCTGTTAAATACTGCTCCCTTTTAATAGGTGCAGGCTGGTTTTAAGCGGTGTTAGTCTCACATGGATATTGACTCTCTGCTCAGATATGTAGCATGTTTATCAATGGGGCTGCAGGCTACCATCATTGGATGGAATCTTACCAACCATGGCTGTAGCAGAAGGATGAGGGAGGATTTTTTTTTCGCAAACCTTGTCTCGTTTGCAGCACCCTGATGCCTTTCTGGCTCCAGGTGACCTGAGGTAGGGTGAGGCAGACAATGGCAAGTGGCAATTTTTTTAAAAAAAGTCATTCATGAGCTGTATCGTTGTGTAAGGGCTGCAGGGCCCTGGGACAACGTTGCAGTGATGCCACAGAGCTGCACATCCCTGAGCCTAAGTAGCACAGTGTGGATGGAGTTAGAACACAGTACACCACTCTACACTATTTATTACACATTAATACAGAAGACTCACATGAGCAATTGGACATGAACACACAAGAAAATTTAGATTAGTCCTTACCAAATGTGACAATAAACCAGAGCTCAAGATATGTATCATTGCCGTATATAAAAACATTTCATATTAATGTGTAATAAATAGTGTTACTTTGAAGTCTAAACCTGAAGACAGTTCCTGACTTTGCCTCTTTTCTGACAACTCTATTATGAAACCAAATTTACAGTGTACATGATGCAAAAGGATTTGCTGACTGTGCCACCATTTATGATCCATCTCTAGTTGCTCTCAAGAAGATGACAGGGTACTGCTTTCTTGAACTGCTGCCCACGCATTTGGTGTGAGGAGGTCAACAGTGGTGCTAGGAAGGGAATTCTAGGATTTTGGCCCAGTAACAGTGAAGGAACGGCAGTAAAGTGCCAAGTCAGTGGTTCGGTGGGGAACTTGCAGGTTGTGGTGGGGATCCCATGCATCTGCTGCCCTTGTCCTTCGAGATGGTAGAGCTGATAGGTCTGAAAGGTGTTGCCTGAGGAGCTCTCGTAGTGCGTTAGTAGCAGCTGAGAACCTGCTTAAGGCAAACTGGGAATGCCAATTGGCATCTTCCTGACAGTGGATGGGCTTCACACTGTGTTAGTGACCTCACAGTGTCAGGCTCAGGATGCATTAATGAGGCTTTCTTTAATTCAGCCCACACCCTCTTTCCCCTTTCCTATTCTTAAAGCCATGAGTGACACAGGGATATAGCTGTAGCTACAAACCATTCGGTTGAACGTTCATCCTATTCATTGAAGTTCCTAAGGGAAGGAAATCTACTATCCTTACCCCCATCTGGCCTACATGTAACTACACAGGAATGGCTAAATATGCCTCTCCCCAGCAGCTGCGGCCATCCTCTCATTATTTGAAGCTTTTAATTTAGATCTTTAGAGGTTCCATCCACCTTGGGGTGTATTTGTGTCCCCCCACCATATGGCAAAGCCAACCTCCCCTCCTTCTCCACCCCTCCCCCAGGGGCTGCTGGGCATTCAGAATCATTGGCGCTGCCTGAAACTGGAAAACTGTTGAGGTTTGGAATCTAGAAGAACGATGCGAGGTGCCTTTATCGAAACATACAGGATTCCTCAAGGACTTGACAGGGTCAATGGCTGTTTTTTCCCTGGTGTGAGAGTCCAGGACCAGAGAGCATCAACTCCGAACAAGGAGTCACACAGATGAGGAGGAATTTATTCTCTCAGAGGGCAATGAACACGTGGAATTATTTACCGCGGAGGGTTGTCGGGGCTGGGTCATCAAGAATATTCAAGGCTGAGAGAAAGAGAGATTTTTAATCAGTAAGAGAATCAAGGGTTATGGGGAAAAGGCAGGACAGTGGAGTTGAGGATTGTCATGACCACATTGAATGACAGAGTAGACTTGATGGACTGAATGGCCTACTTTGGCTCCATGTCTCATGCTGTGATAGTCCTCTAGCCCTCTTGCCTGCTAATTGAAATGGGAGGGGTCCTTTGCTGATCACATTGAAATGATGAAACAGAGAAGGGAGGGGCTGGAGTAGGTTATTTGGCCCTTCAAGCCTATTCTGCCATTTGTTATGATCATGGCAGATTGTCCAACTTGGTAAACCTGCTGCTGCTTCTCATCATTCTCATGTGATAATATTTCTCTCCCATTTATACAGCAGGAAGGTTTCCCACGTTCAGTTACTCATTGGCTGTTCTACAGTTTGTGCCTTTGTGACTTGATCCATGAGGACCTACCCTCCCTAAGGGCAATGTGGGTGACCCTGCACTAATAGGACTGCAGCAGATCGAGAAGGCAGATCACTACCACCTTCTCAAAGAGTGATTAGAGATGGACGATAAACATTGGCTCAGCCTGCGACACCCATGTTCTATAAATTAACAAAAAAAAAAGGATAACATTGGAAACGGCCAGCTCCTGGCATCACCAGCTTTAGGAAGGAACGTGGGTCAATTTATCTACCCACCCACTTAGTTTCAGAAACCCAAATAAGCATAAGATCATTCCCTAGGATTTTATTTTGTTTCCTTTTCTCGGCCATAAAGATTCCTTTATTTGAAGTTATGCTTCAAGTGGCAAGTCAGGGAGGGTAAACTGACATTCTTTCAAGGAGTAAATTGTAGGTACTGTATCTAACGTATGAAGGTTGTGATGGCTACACAGAAATCTCCTCTGGCCACTGTGCAAACTTAATCATGCACTGTTTATTGGGAAGTAAATATGCAATGTTTAAAAAGTCTTTCAGTGTTTGGATTTCAACAGGAAACACAGGGCAGGCATATCAGTAAAACTGCAGAAATATTAATGAATGCTCCATAATGGTTCCATTCAGGGTGGGCAGATGAAAATACCAACTCCTCTAGGGACAGTAGTTAATCTGCAGGCTCTTGCCAGAGCTATTTCCAACCTTCCTCTCTAGACTGCATGCACTGCACGGAGAATTAACAGCGCAACTACCTGTGTCAGGTTGATAGTAACAACAAATGCTGCAGGGACTGCTGCAGAATCAACAAGGTCTGGGATGGGGTGTGCAGAATGCTTGTGAAAGCTGGGTCTTCGATAGGGAGTTGAGACTACATGCTATTTGACAAGCTCTCTTTATCCTTTCTGGCTTGTTGGTGAAATTCCAAAGATATATGTTTCCAAAACTTGCCTGGACTCCAACTCCACAATACCTAAAGTAGAAATGCATTGGCTCTCTCTGCCTGACAAATTTACAGGCTACATAGGTATTACGCTTGGCTTTTTTTGCCAGATTAGATGGGTCTTCCCATCGTGTGCTTTGATGCCACACTCTCGTTTGTGTTCAAAAACCGAAAGAACTGTGGGTGCTGTAAATTAGAAGTTGCTGGGAAAAGCTCAGCAGGTCTGGCAGCGGCTTTGGAGAGAAATCAGAGTTAACGTTTCAGGTCCAGTAACCCTTCTTCAGAACCGGGGTTCAAGACAGACTGGCAAATTTAAGAGCTCTTTTCTGGTGTAGACTTCAAAGTAATTCTATTCATTATACATTAATTCTAAATAGTGCTGTACATGGCAATCATTGGTACCAAGCTCTGATTTGATTGTTATATTTAGCAAGAATTAATCTATCTCTGTGTTCAGGTCCAAGTGCTTTTTAGATTCTCTACAGTTCTGGCTTAGTGTAGGGTGGTCTAGCAGTCTACAGTGTTCTAACTCCACCCACAGTCTTCTATTTATGCTCAAAGTTGTGGAACTCTGTGATATTGCCACAAGGTTGCTCTAGGTTCCTGAAGCCCATACCCAATACCAGGTATGCAGCATACTGGTTACGTTATTGGACCAGTCAACTAGATCCCTGCTGGAGACAAGGTACAGCTAAGTGAATTTAACCACAGTTAATTCAATGAATCTGAAATCAAAAACTACAGTCAGTAATGGTGACCACGGTACTACCAGATTGTTATAAAGGCTCAAAAGTTCATCCTATTCATTGAGGTTCTTAAGGGACGGAAATCTACTATCCTTACCCTGAGGTTGTTGACTTGCTCGCCGAGCTGGCTTGTTTTTGTTCAGACGTTTCATCACCATGCTAGGTGACATCATCAGTGGAGCCTGCGATAAAGCAGTAGGAGTACATATGGTATGCACCCACCATAACGGACCAGACAGTATAAATTCCAAGCGGATTAGAATAACATCGCTTCATCAGAGGCTCCACTGATGATGTCACCTAGCGTGGTGACGAAACGTCTGAATGAGAACAAGCCAGCTCAGCGAGCAAGTCAACAACCTCACCCACAACCCGAGCTACAGATCTTTGCAAAAACTTTAAACTATCTTTACCCCCATCTGGTCTCGATGTCACAACACAGTAATGGCTAAATAAGTCTCTCCCATTAGGGCCGTCAGCCTGAACTCTCCACAGGCCCTCTGTTTCCATATTAATTGAACAGAGATGCCCTGGGCAGCTCCTTAATTGGCCTGCCAAAGGAAGATCCCGCATGGCATGCCAACACAGCCAGTTCCAGGTTCCCAACACCAAATTGAAGCTCACGTTGGCATTGAGCACCTTTTGGAAAATCCACCCCAAAATTTCAGAAGTGGAAACATGAAAAACAAACCCACAAGGTCTCAATGCTAAGTGATAATCCTGGGCCTGATTTCAGTTTGCCCAAAATCCATTACAGTTCAAAGGAGGCCCTTAGTTTCTCTTTCCACAGATGCTGCCAGACTTGCTGAAGATTTCCAGCATTTTCCGCCTTTAATTCAGATTTGCAGGATTTTACTTCCATATTGATGTTCAAAATACCCTCGTCTGACATATCATAGACAGTAGATTTTAAGGGCTGACCTGAAATAACACACACCTTCAGATTCACATTTCTAAAAGAAACAATACATTTACAATGGAGGATACAGAGTTGGGTCAATCTCAGTGTTCATTTTTTGAAAAATCCTTTCATCGATTGTGCTGCTGACTGAGGGCTAGCATTTATTGTGGCAGTGAGTTAAATACTAAATAAAAACCAAAAGAACTGTGAATGCTGTAAATCAGGAACAAAAATAAAGTTACTGGAAAAGCTCAGCAGGTCTGGCAGCATCTGTGAAGGAGAAAACAGAATTAATGTTTCGGGTCCGATGACCCTTCCTCAGTTCTGAGGAAGGGTTGCCGGACCCGAAACGTTAACTCTGTTTTCTCCTCTACAGATGCTGCTAGACCTGCTGAGCTTTTCCAGCAACTTTGTTTTTGTTCCTAGCATTTATTGTCCCTCCCTAATTATCCTTAGATGTTGGTGGTCAGCTGCTTTCTTGAAACACTGCAGTCTGTGTAGTGATCTGATTTGGTTTATTATTTTAAAATGCACCAAGATACAGTGAAAAGTATTGTTTTGTGTGTTAACCAGACAAATCATACCGTACATAAGTACGTCAGGGTAATAGAACAGAATGCAGATTATAGTGTTACAGCTACAGAGAAGGTGCAGAGAAAGATCAGCTCTAATACATGAGAGGTTGTTTCAAAAGTTTGATAACGGTGGGGAAGAAGCTGTTCTTGTATCTGTTGGGACATGTTTTCAAACTTTTGTATTTTCTACCCAATGGAAAAGGATGAAAGAGATATATCCGGGGTGGAGGGGTTTTTGATGATGTTGGTTGCTTTCCTAAGGCAGTGGGAAGCACAGACAGAGTCAACGGACAGAAGGCTGGTTTGTGTGATGGACTGGGCTGTGTTCACAACACTCCGTAATTTCTTGCGGCCTTGGGAAGAGCAATTGTCGTACCGAGCTGAGATGCATCTGGATAGGACGCTTTCCGTGGTGCATCTATACAAATTGGGAAGCGTCATTGTGGACATGCTGAATCTCCTTAGCCTCCTGAGGAAGTAATGGCATTGGTGTGCTTTCTAGACCATAGTGTAGGTGCACCCGGGTGTTCATTCTCTCCAATGTATTGCCAGAGTCTTGTGGTGTGAGATTGCATTCCTTTGCCCTTAGTTGACACTAGCAGTGACACTGCCCTTCCATGGGTGGGTCAGTAGTGGCCTCAGATGTGGAAGTGCAAATCCCCAGTAATGAGTTGACTTTCTGCTTCATCAACTCTCCCCCAGATCCATCAACGTGTAACACAGGAAAGACCGGCTGAGCACAGCACATAATTTTGAAAATTGTACCTTCATTTGATGGGCTGTCAACAGTAAATGAGCACATTAAGAAGCCAAAAACGTATTTGAATAGTTAAACAGTACGTATACATAATTACAATATAGTTAGTAACAAATTATCCTTAGCCAGAATAATTTTATCCAAAGATTTGTTGGATAGTCTACAGAGAATACTCATTGGTATGTTGTGGTATGGCAACGATGAAATGTAAAGGAACTGTTAACAGTTCCAGGATCAGCTGCAATTGATGTTCATTTGTTAAATTATTTCATTTTCTCTATCAGCAGCGCTGTTTTTCAAGCTGTGAGATGCAAGGAAAATCTAACTTTGGGAGCACTTTTATGCCCAAGACTCATTGAATCAGCAATAAAATTGCTAAGATAGGTACAGATTTGGAAACTCAAAGCTCAAGGGAGAGGAGAGAATAAACAGGCACATGAGAATGCTTTTTCAAATTGTACTTACACAGCGTTGTTCATAACCATCACGTGTGTCAAAGTGCTTTAAAGTGATTGAAAAAATATTCTCCCCACTTGCCTGGATGGCTGCAGCCCAAACAACGCTCAAGAAGCTGGACACCATCCAGGACAAAGCAGCCGCTTGATTGGCACCACATCCACAAGCATTCACTCCCTCCACCACCGATGCTCAGTCGCAGCAGTGTGTACTATCTACAAGATGCACTGCAGAAATTCACCAAAGATCCTCAGACAGCACCTTCCAAACGCACGACCACTTCCATCTAGAAGGACAAGGACAGCAGATACATGGGAATAACAACACCTTCAAGTTCCCCTCCAAGCCTCTCACCATCCTAACTTGGAAATCTATCACTGTTCCTTCACTGCCGCTGCGTCAGAATCGTGGAATTCTCTCCCTAATGGCATTCTGGGTCAACCCACAGCAGGTAGACTGCAGCGGTTCAAAAAGGCAGCTCACCACCACCTTCTTAAAGGCAACAAGAGACGGGCAATAAATGCCGGCCAGCCAGCAACGCCCATGTCCCACAAATGAATAAATTTTAAAAATGTCAGTGCGGTGCTAGGTACATAGGCCATGCATCCGAAAAACTAGTGCATTGTAGCAAACAGTATATTCCTGTGGCCATTCACAACAGGCATGATACTAACTGTACCCAATTAAACTTTGCTGCCAAAACTCAAAATACAGTTTTCAACATGAGGTCTGATTCCACAATCAGATAACAGTTGCTAAATAATCCCAAGTGTGCTAAGACACACAATTTAAGATTGTCAGTCAGGCTCAGATGGTGGTAAATTTGCATGTCTTGAAGATGTTATCAACTAGTAAGGTCTGGCAGGATGCCTGAATCAAAATGGAAGAAGGGAGCAAGTACGGTTATATGTCAATGAAGGGACAATTATCAGTGTTGTTGGACTTGTGTTGTATGAGTTGGAACAAAACACTGACTAGAAAAGTATATGCCTGGACCCTGTCTAACCAAAATAGCTACACATATTGGTATACAAAGTCTTGTTCTTAGCAGATAAACCTCGTATCTGTTGCAAAAATAGGTGACAGCCATTTTCTGGTTCATTCCTCATGGTAAGACCTTGGCCAATCAGATTCAAACTGGTTTAAATTTAAACAAAGCTTGGCAGTTAATTGTCATTCGTCATCACACTGGTGCAATCTCCATGGCAGTTCCTCAACCAAGCAGAGTTGACTTGCCAAATAATCAATCCTCTCTTTATATTCACCATAACATTTTGTTCCACTTAATCTTGAAAATGTCCTGATAAACGCAGGATGAAAAGCTTTGAAAAGATGTCAGCGATATTCAAGTCCTTTTGGAGCATAGTCACTATTGGAGAGCAGGAAGCACAACAATCAATTTGCACGTAGCAAGCTCCCACAAACAGCAATACAATTTGTAACCTGGTTTAGTGGTGTTTGTTGAAGGATAAATATTTGCCAGTTTGACCCTCTAGCTTTGATACCATGTGGTGTTCACATCGACAAACACAAGGGCATAGGTCCTTGCGGTAACATGACATTTGAAAGGCAGCACCCCACTCCAATATGGCACTGAAGTGTCAACCCTATTTTTGTGCTTAGTTTCTGGCGTCTAAACTTAAAAAAAGTTGGTTATCGGTGTGAAACCAGTGGAGCCACAAGAATGCACAGCTAACAGCCTCTTCCAGTTTGTTAAAGTTACCTTTACGAATTTGTTATTTTTACAACAAAACACGGATTTTCCGCTTGGTGCTGTTCCTGTACGAATGCCTCTCTAACTCACACTACAAATCTTTCTGTTGTTTTCACATTGGTATTAATTAGTTCAGGGGAGATTTATTACATGCAGGTTCGCTTTCCATGAGAGAACAGCCCCAGTGTGAAAACACATCTCTAACAGGGTTCACAAGAGGGATATTCATTGCACTTGAGGCTGGATACTAGATTCTTAAAAATGGTTCCATAATTCTCACTGACACAAATAGAGAAGTGCCTGGCTGAGAGCTAGCAGCAATTCTGTTTTCCTGTTGTCACATTTAACACACTTGCTGCGTTAAACACACACACACACACACACACAATCCAAATCGAGTCAAACATGCCTGTATTTTTATCGCACTGGAGTACTTCTGTTATAAGTGATGAAAATTAACTGGAGATTCTATCAATAGCAGCAAATGTCTATTGTGGTGCAATGGTAGTATTCCTACCCCGAAGCTTAGGAGGACCAGGTTCAAGTCCCACCTGCTCCTGAGGTGTAGAATTACACCCCTTAAGAGGTTGATTAGGAAGTGTATTTTAAATAAAAATAGCAGCTAGGTCCTTCTCTAATTTTTGCTGTCAAAGCATGATCCTGAGCGGGTTTTGCAGATAAATTGGTAATTGATTCGGAAACCTGGGTGATTCGACGGCGAAGGATAAAGGCGCAAAGGTAACGTGGGTGATTTGGAACAGAAAAGGACGTACAGCTGTGTGTAAAAACATCGCTGCATCGAAGGAAACAAAGAGATTTTGTTTTCAAAATTAAAATAAGTAAGCAATTAGCAGCAAATGGGCAGATCTGGTGCAGTGGTAGTGTCCCGACCTCTGGACCAGGAGGTCTGGGGTCAATTTCAATTAGTGGTGTGTCATGATAACTCTGAACAAGCTAATTTGGGAATGTATAGAAATGGCAGAAAATGGCCACTAGAAGGTTCAGCCATTGGGCTGTGGAGGATCTCCTTACATTTGTTTTCTCTGCTTGTCTCTGTTCTGTGCTCACTATGGTCGGAAGAATAAAGGCATAGGCTATTTTCTAAATGGAGAAGGGCTTTGGAAATCTGAAGCACAAAGGGATTTGGGAGTCCTAGTTCAGGATTTCTTGCGGTTAACATGCAAGTTCTGTTAGCAGTTAGGAAGGCAGATGCAAAGTTGACATACATTTCAACAGGGCTAGAATACAAGAGCAGAGATGCACTGCTGAGGCTGTGCAAGGGCCTGGTCAGACCACATTTGGAATATTATGAGCAATTCTGGGCCTTGTATCTAAGGAAGGATGTGTTGTATGAGATCTCATTCATAAGGGCAAGCATTTGTAAGTCAGGCATTTAAGTCAGGGACCCCTTGTATATAGAAGCTAATTAAAAGTGTGGTTAAAAGGAACAAAAATTGCAGTAATTGACATTGAAGAGCCTTGTACAGCCTCAGCAGCGTTCGCAATATGTCACCTCTTGATGACAGACCGGGGAATGGAACTCCAGAATCAATTTCCACCAATCAACTTCCTTTGCTGCCAATAGCCCCCTTTTCTCCACTCTCTCTCCACCCCTGTCCCCCTAAATCCTAACACTGCAACTGCTAATGTTACACAGTCAGTTTGCAGCTGTTGGAGGTTCATTAGCACAAGGCTGTGGTGTAGTTATGATGTCTCTGGACCGGTCATCCAGAGAACTGGACTATTGTTCTGGGGAAATGGGTTCAACTCAACAGGGGAAGGTAAAATTTCAATTCAATGAAACTCTGCAGTAAAGTACACTGGCCTAATGGTGATTCATATAACCATTTTTTTTTGCCAGTAATGAACAAACTGGTTCACTAATGTCCTTTAGGGAAGGCAATCTGCTGTCCTAACCTGGTCTGGATTGTATGCTCACACCAGATTCACCACAATGTATTTCACTCTTAACAGCTCTCTTAAATGGTCATAGCAAATCATTCAGTTCCAGAGACAGTTAGGGATAGACAATAACTTTTGGCCCAACCAATGATGCCTACATCCCATGAACAAATAATAAACAAAAAAGTGCTGTATCTAGGCTGCCTCTCTCTCCCATACCTGCATCACCAGAGTGCAACCCCTTCAGTCGGGGAGGTGATAGCTCAGTGGTATTATCACTGTTGATCTAGAGACCCAGGGAATGTTCTGGGAACCCAGGTTCAAATCCCACCATTGCAGATGGTGGAATTTGAATTCAACAAATATCTGGAATCAAAATTCTAAGGATGACCAAGAATCTGTTGTTGGGAAATGCATCTGGTTCACAAGGCCCTTTAGGGAAGAAAACTGCCATCCTTAACTGGTTTAGCCTACATGTGACTCCAGACCCATGTTGTTGTTGACTGTAAATGCCTTCTGGGCAATTGGGGATGGGTAATAAATGTTGGCCTAGCCAGTGACGCCCTCATCCCGTGAATGAAAAACAAAAATTCAATGCTAGAGATCCTGATGTTGGTCCCCAAAGCCTCCATAATTGGATTACAACTGCACCCTCTGGCCATTAATTGGCCAATCCTTTGAAAACTGTAGTGGTTGACTGATGCCAACACATTGTGACTCGTAGGCCTCAGGTTGGATCCCATCATTGGGGTCATGACCCCAAATCAAAAACTGTGTTAAAAAATGGTAATTTTCTTCAAGTATCTTCTCAAGTTCATAACAAAAACGAAGTCTCAAAATTTGTTCAACCTCTTCATTTTTTCTCATTAAACATAATGCACATAATGAAAGAAGATATTTTATATCTTCTTTCACCTTTAGTTACAGTTATTAGAATAGTGACGGACCTGGGAACACTTCTGACCTTGTGTTTTAGTTCATAGCCATCCTGAAAGGTAGGCTTGTTAATATCCTGCTGCTGAGGAAGGAAGGTCAGGAACAATGTGATGCAGTGTTGAAGCAGTTTTCTTATTTTATTTAATTAGACCGTGTTTCCACTGAGTCCCAAGTTAATCAGGATAAATCTAAACTCAAAACACAGTGAATGGGCCAGAGTGCAAACAGAGCGAGGCTGAAAAATGCAGAATCGAAAGCGAAAAACACAGGGGGAGGAAAAAGATTGAACCAGCTGACTCTCTGGAAAGATTCAGTCCAGTCGAAACAGTATTCAATCAGGACGGAGAATGATTGTAAAACATAAAAAGGTTATTCTGACTTTGTCTGGTTTATTAATGATGGTAGTTTAGAATCCTTAGTGTCATTTGGGCATTGGCCATTAAAAATAATGTTGATGTTCTGGAGAGGAAATGAAGAAGATTGATAAAATAAATGACTCTAGAAATCATAACCGTGCAACTCAGACAAACCAATGAACTAGGAGCAGCATTTGGCCATTCAGCCCCTCCAACATTCAGTAAAATCATGACCAAACTGATTGTGGCTTCAACTCCACATTCCAGCTACCCTTGACTCCCTTTATAGTCAAGAATCAATCTACTTCTGCCTTTAAAGTATTTCAATGCCATTCATAATCCAATCCTAGCACAGAAACACTGATATCGTTTGGCATGTGGCCGAGTGGATAACACTCTTGTCTCTGAATCATAAGGTTCTGGATTCGAGCCTTGTGGTGGAACTACATGACAAGAATCTGCATTGATCCTGCAAAACTGAGGGAGTGCTGCAGTGTCAGAGATGCTGCTTTTCGTGTGAGATATTAAACCGGAGATCCAATTGATTGGATGTAAAAGATCCCCTTGTGGCATTTTGAAGAAAACTGGGGAGGATGTTTTCTCTAGCATCCTGGTCAATATTTATCTCTCAATCGATGTGGCAAAAACAAATTATCTGGTCATTATCAGACTGCTTCCTGTGGGAACTTCTTTTAATTATTCATGGAATGATGTCGTTGCTGGATAGGCCAGCATTTATTGCCCATCCCTAATTGCCCAGAGGGCAGTTAAGAGTCAACCACATTGCTGTGGGTCTGAAGTCACATGTAGGCCAGACCAGGTAAGGATGGCAGTTTCCTTCCCTAAAGGGCAAAAACCAGATTGGGCTTTTCCTTTACAATGGATTCATGTCATCATCAGACTCTTAAATTCCAGATTTTTATTGAATTCAAATTCTGCCTTTAAAGTATTTCAATGCCATTCATAATCTATTCCTAGTGCAGAAACACTGATATTGTTTGGTATGTGGCTGAGTGGATGACACTCATGTGTCTGAATCATAAGGTTCTGGATTCGAACCCAGGTCCCCAGAATATTACCTGGGTCCCTGGATTCACAGCCCAGCACCATTCACGCCATCACCTCCCCTTGCTGCGCATAAAGTAGCTACCACTGAATACAACAGTGACTGCACTTCTCCAGTACCCCTTTGACTGGAAGTGCTCTGAGATATCCAGTGGGTGTGAAAAATGTCATACTAAATGAAAATCTTTTTCTAACTCTTTCTCTGCTAGACCCTGGGGTTTGAGTCTGAGCTTAGACACAAGGTGTGGATGGAGAAGAATGGACAGGTTGTGAATATGGTTTGTTTCAATATTGGACCTTCAATGGAGATGCCCTGAAGTCTCCAGTAGTCGTGATTTTTGAGAAATTCTCCCAATGCCCTGCCCCCAGTTCCATGGACGATTTGTAGATTCAGTAAGAAATAACGTGAGGAGATTTGCAATTTCAACGCCACCCAGGAATCAGAATATTGCATTCTGTTAAAGTAATTCTGCAGCCGTAAGGTAATTTTATCCAACACTGTTCAATTTTGAACCGAACGTGATGTATTTAGGTTTGGGTTGTTATCCAAATATTAGATCTGGAATGCAGTGAATGGAAGGATGTTGGAGGCACATTCAACCGTGGTTTTCAGAAGTGAATGGGACATGCACCTAAAGGGAAAGATGCAGGAAATGGGTGAGGGAGAGAGAAATTAACTATGTTGCACCTGCAGAGTGCTGACACTGAGTTGATGGGCTGAATGGCCTCCTCCGTGGCATAAACAATCTATTACTCTTTGCTCATCCAGTTACAGGCATAAGTAACAGAGCAGATAAACAAATAGCTCAAATAAGTGGAACTGATGATGCCCTCTATGTTTGATTGAAAATAGTCAATACCAGTCATTTTCCACCCATAGGTACCGAACAGCTGCCAGGTAAAAGTATAATATCTGCTGATACCTGCTCTTTGCTGTTCAGAACAGCATCTCTGCAGGATAAAAAATCAGGTAAATTCACAAACTGAATTGCATGGGCTCAGCAATTAATTTCCATCCAGAGTTAGAGGTTTAAAATTTCTGTTAAAGAAAAGTCTAAGCTGAATTTCCAATGTAGTTTTAATTGCTTGAAATACACGAAGGAAATCCTTGAATTTCACTTTTGCCTGAAAGCCACTTGCAAGGGGCAAAGTCGTACAGTCATACAGCACGGAAACAGACCCTTCGGTCCAACTTATCCATGCCAACCAGATATCCCAATCTGACCTAGTTCCATGTGCCAGCATTTGGCCCATATCCCTCTAAACCCTTCCTATTCATGTACCCATCCATATTCCTTCTAATTGTTGTAACTGTACCAGCCCCCACCACTTCTTCTGGCAGCTGATTCCATACACACACCACCCTCTGTGTGAAAAAGTTGTCACTTCTTAGGTCCCGTTTAAATCTTACTCCTCTCAATTTAAACCCATGCCTTCTAGTTTTGGACTTCCCATTCCAGGGAAAAGACCTTGTCTATCCATCCTATCCATGCCCCTCATGATTTTATAAATCTCTACCAGGTCAACCCTCAGCCTCTGATACTGCAGGGAAAATAGCCTATTCAGCCTCTCCCTATTGCTCAAACCCTCTAGTCCTGGCAATATCCTTGTAAATCTTTTCTGCACCCTTTCGTGTTTCACAACATCTCTCCTACAGCAGGTAGACCAGAATTGTACACAGTCTTCTAAAAGTGTCCTCATCGATGTCCTGTACAGCTGCAACATGGCTTCCCAACTCCTATACTCAATGTTCTTACAGCCGTGTGAGATTGGTTTAACCAGCTCATTCTATTGAGTCAGTGTGACAACCAATACAGGGGGAAAGTTCTGAGGATGCTGGAGATCTGAAATAAAAGCAGAAAGTGCTCGAGAAACTCAGCAGCTCTGTGCAGAGAGAAACAGAGTTAATGCTTCAAGTCCAGTATGACTTCTTCAGAACGGAGGAGGGAAGCCAAAACAATATGGGTTTTATGCTGTTGAAAAAGTTTGGGGAAGGAGCAGTTGGAAAGGTCAGGGGAGATGTTAGAGGGTGAGGGACAATACAGATCAAAAGTGGCCATAATACCAGCATAACGAGGTGTAGAGCTGGATGAACACAACAGGCCAGGCAGCATCAGAGGAGCAGGAAAGCTGACGTTTCGGGCCTAGACCCTTCTTCAGAGATGGGGGAGGGGAAGGGGATTCTGAAATAAATAGGGAGAGAGGGGGAGGTGGATAGAAGATGGATAAAGGAGAAGATAGGTGGAGAGGAGATAGACAGGTCAAAGAAGCAGTGTTGGAGCCAATAAAGGTGAGTGTAGATGGGGAGTTAAGGACGGGATAGGTCAGTCCAGGGAGGACGGACAGGTCAAGGAGGTGGGATGAGGCTAGTAGGTAGGAGATGGGGGTCGGGTTTGAGGTGGGAGGAGTGGATAGGTGGGAGGACAGGTTAGGCAGGCGGGGACAAGCTGGGCTGGTTTTGGGATGCGGTTGGGGGAGGGGAGATTTTGAAGCTTGTGAAGTCCACATTGATACCATTGGGCATGAAACATGCCTGTTTCATAAGAATCCCCTACATTGATACCATAATACCAGCACTTGCCCTCCTATGTTCATTGACTGTAAAATGACTTCTTCACTCTCCAACTCAAACAGTGGTCAGATGCTTTAATCCTGCATTAGATGATCGAGCACAGTGCAGTCCTGAGCAAAAACCTGAAATTAAAGGCACCACAAAAATACATTCCCCAGCAACTTTGACCACAGCACTCCCAATAATACATCCAAAATGGTACGATTCACCAGTGTGCTCTCCCTTAGTGCTTGTCTTGTGCCATGGACTGTACCCATTTTCACTCATAACACTGTGTCAGTGACTGAGCTAAGGGCAAGCCAAGTGATATTATTGCTAAACTGTTAATTCACAGCCTCAGGCAGTGCTCTGGGAACATGGGTTCGAATCACACGGTGGCAGAACTTTAACTTTAATTTTATATCAATAAAAATTTGGAGTTACGTGTCTAATGATGGCCATGAATTCATGGTTGGGAAAAACCCATCTGGTTCGCTCATGGCTTTTATGGAAGGGAACTGCCATCCTTACCTGGTCTGGCCTACATGTGACTCCAGACCCACAGCAACATGGTTGACTCTTAACTCTGAAAAAAGATGAATAAACAAATCAGTTCAAAGGCTGGGAATGAGTAACAAACAGTCACCTAACCAGTGATGCCCATGAATGGATTAAACTAATGGCTGGTGAAAGGTTGGGGGTTTCCACAGGAAGAGCCAGCAGATGGCCTAACCACAAATCCTTGAACAGCCCTTCTACTAGGCCTGGCTTTGGACTTCAGCCTGTGTGACAGGCATCTTAGTGGTTTGACAGAGTGGTATCAGGCAGGGCACTGGTAGCATAGCAGATGTGGAGACATGAAACATGCCTGTTTCATAAGAATCCCCTACATTGCAGAAAGGGCCATTGGTCCATTGAGTATCCACCAAATATCTGAAGAGCGCCCGTCCCAGGCCACTACCCTATCCTACATAGCCCTGTATTTACCACAGCTAACCCACCAAGCCTACACATCTCTGGACTGCATGGGGCAATTTATCCTGGCCAATCCACCTAACCCACACATCTTCGAATTGTGCAAGGAAACCAGAGCACTCAGGGGAAACTCACGCAGACACAGGGAGAACATGCAAACTCCAACAGGCAGTCACCCGAAGCTGGAACTGAACCCAGGTTCCTGGCAGAGTGAGGCAGCAGTGCTGACCACCATGCCGCGGTTCTTGCTGAGAGAAACTAGGCCTTTATTTCAACATATCAACCTGGAACTGAGTTCAGCTGCTTCACTTACTGATTAAGCTACAGTTTCATCCCTTAGGATGCAGGGGCAGGAAATTTGATTAGATTCCACACGCTGTGACTGACGTGAGATCCTAATAAATAGAATTAAGCAATACAGCCTTGTAATGCGCTTGTCTCCCCGCCAGAAGAGACCAGAAGATACTTGCACTAGAATATTAATGCCACTCCTCATGGTTGGCATCTGACTATACATCTCTGTTGTGGTATTGAACAGGCTGCACCTCATCAGTCCTGTGCCCAAAGCCTGGCACAATGCCTGAACTGATTATCAGGAAAAACCCATCTGGTTCACTTAAGTCCTTTAGGGAAGGAAACTGCCATCCTTACCTGGTCTGGCCTACACGTGACTCCAGACCCACAGCAATGTGGTTGACTCTTAACTGGCTTTTGGACGATTAGTGATGGGCAATAAATGCTGGCCTAGTCAGTGACACCCTCATTTTGTGAATGAATTAATAAAAGGACGGTTTCTCGAGTTAATTGGCCCTGACAGCGATGCTCAGATTCCCAGAAGGAATGGCAAAACTCAGAAAATTGGCATCTTTGGCAGCAGAGCCAGAGGCCTCTCACTCAGAACTGTCTTGATTTAATTTCAGAGCTGGAGTCCGGGAATACCACTTAAATGCACAACCTTCAAACATTGAGCCATAGTTCCGTGACTTCCTTTCAGGTCTCCATCATTTTATATTCCCACTCATGTACAGTTTTTTCACTCAGTCTTTGACCCCCAATTTCCCGAAATCTGTTCAGCGGTACACGTTTTGTGAGGTCAGTCCAAACAGGTAAGTTATTTAAATGCTAAACATCTACTTGAATCAACGTTTAATCAAATTTGCTTCACCTTTAATGTGATCTCATCGTTAGGCCCAATTTTGGTGGGAACTCAGCAGGCCAACTAATCCCAGGAGATGACTCAAAAGGAAGTCAAATTGAGTTTGCGATGCTACGGATCTACTCAGAAAGCACCAGGGGTGGGAGATAGCCTTAGCACTTTGAACACAGTGGGAGAGTTTGCTCACAGGAATTAGTCTGACTAGGTGTTAAGAAACAAGCGCATTACAAGGCTGTACCGCTTAATTCTATTTATTAGGATCTCACTTCAGTCATGGTGTGTGGAATCTAATCAAATTTCCTGGCCCTGTATCCGGAGGAATGAAACTGTAACTTAATCAGTAAATGAAGCAGCTGAATTCAGTTCCAGGTTGGTACATTGAAATAAAGGCCCAGTTTCTCTCAGCTATAAACAGGCCCATTCTTACCCACTTTCTAAAGGAATTTAAATTGAAGACAGCTGCTGGTGTTCAAGACACTTTAAAACAAGAAGTGAATTGATATCATTTTGATGTTATATTTGGTGTAACAGCTCAGTGTTTTTGTGAGGAAATTGGAGCTGTTCGAAAACAGCCAGTCAGGTGAAAAGAGAGAATCTTTTGAAAAGGATCACCATGAATGGGAGTTCTGTGGAGGTCTTGAAGCGATGGAGATTCACGAGCAAAGCTGAGCAGAAAAGGACTCAGCTCAATATAGCAAAGAGTGCTGGACTGCAGTTATACAACTCACCTGTACAGAATTGACCTCAGAAAACATGTACCACTGAACAGAAAATAGGGTCAAAGAGTGACAATTAAAAGTCACTATGCAGATGGGGCAAGTGGAAGATGAGACCGCTCTATGTACAAGAGGCTACCAATGGTTAGTGGCATCAGTTAGGGTTGTGACGTGATGGAGTAAACAGTAGGAGGTAAGGATGGAGGTGGTAATGTCACGATGTGGACATCAGTGGCTGTGCCAGCATTTGTGCCCATCCCTAGTTGCCCTTTAACTGAGAGCTTTGACAGGATGATTGCAGATGGCAATTAAAAGTCCCTTGACATTGCTATTGGTCTGGAGTTACATGTAGGTCAAACCAGGTAAAGATGGTAGATTTCCCTTCCCCAAAAGGCATTAGTGAACCAGCTGGGTTTTACAACAATCAACAGGAGTTTCACGGTCATCGTTAGACTTTTAATTCCACTCACTGGGTAGTAATCCAGAACTCCAGGCCAATATTTGACACAGTGGCTCAGTGGTTAGCACTGCTGCCTCACAGCACCAGGGTTTTTGACCTGGGTTCAGTTCCACCCTTAGGCGACTGTCTGTGTGGAGATTACACATTCTCCCCGTGTCTCCGTGGGTTTCCACCGGGTGCTCCGGTTTTTCCTGATGGTCCAAGAATGTGCGGGCTGGGTGGATTGGCCATGCTAGGTTACACCATTGTGTCCAGGGATGTGCAGTCTAGGTGGAGTGCTCTTCAGAGGGTCGGTGCGGACTGGATGGGCTGAATGGCCTGCTTCCACATTGTAGGGATTCTGAGGGCATAATATTGAATCCCATCAGGGCAGATGATGAAATTTGAATTTAATTTTTTTAAAAATCAGGAATAGAAAGCTGGTGTAACCATGTGATGAATGTGGCTTAAGACGCATCTGGTTTTCTAATACCCTTTGGCAAAGAAATTTGCCGTCCTTACCTGATATGGCCACATGGGACACCAGACACAATGTGATTGGCTCCTAACTGCCCACTGGGCAATTAGGGATGGGTGATAAGTGTTTGTTGTTGCCAGCGATGCCCTCATCTCAATAATGATTCCTTTTCAAACAGCCACCCTGGTGAGAAGGATTAGGGAGCAAATTATTGCAGATGCTGGAATCTGTACTGAAAACTAAAACTGCTGGAGACCACAGCAGTTCAAGCAGCTTCCATGGAGAGAAAGCAAGCTAACGTTTTGAGTCTAGATGACTCTAGATGAAGTGAAGTCACATCAACTCCAATGAAAGGTCACCTAGACTCGAAACGTTAGTTCGCTTTCTCTCCATAGATGCTGCCTGACCCGCTGTGATTTCCAACGTTTCTTGTTTTCAGTTGGGAAGGATTAGGGATTTGGAAGGAACTGTAGGGACGGGAAGGAAAGCAGTCTGGGAGGTATGGAATAACGGATGGAGGGGAGATGGAATGGCATACAATGAAGAGTTAGGAACGGGATGATATGAAAATAAGTTAAAGAATGAGGTGGAAGGATGAAATAGCTTTGGATGGGGATGCTTTCATTGGGTCAGAACCCACCCTGGACAGAGCCCTGGCTGTACCTATATCACATGGACTGCAGTGGTTCAACAAGGTGGCTCACCACCACAGCAATAAATATTGGTCTCGCCAGTGACACCCACATCCTGCAAACAAATAAAACATTGAGATCTGTTTGCAATAAAGGTATTAATATTTACTGCAAGCCTATTGCAGGTCCCAGAGCCAAAGGAAAGTCACTATCATCCTCCCAGATCATAGGAAAGCTTTCTTATTAGTGAGACAACTGGTGGTGCATGATTTATTGTAGTCACATGTACCTAAGTACAGTGAAAAGCTTTGTTTTGCGAGCAGTGCAGGCAGATCATACCAAACAAGGACATACAGATCATACGGTGCTTAGACAGAGCGAGGCATACAAAGCTTTGGCTGCACAGGAGGTGTACAAAGTAAGGTCAATATTATTTGAAGTTAGGGACGTCCATTCAGCATTCTAATAACGGCTGGGAAGAAGATGTTCTTGAACCTGTTGGTGCGTGTGTTCAAGTTTCGGTGATGTCAAGAATAGAATCTTAGAATAGAGTAGCTCACAAGGAGGTCGTCTGTCTCATCAAACCTTCGCCAACTCTTTCAAAGTTCAATCAAATTAGTCCTGCTGCCAGGCTATTTTCCCATATCTCTGTCATCTCGCTTTCCTTAAGACTTTAACCAATTCCCTGGTTGCAGGTTCCTATTTGAACCTGCCTCGACCAGTTTATCAGGCAGAGAATTTCACATCCTAACCAATGCTGCAATTAAATATATTTTCCCTAAGCTCACTTCTCGTTGTTTTGCAAGTTGTAAGGATATGTATTGCTCTTGAACTCCCTTATGTTATTTTCTATCATTCTTTTCACATTCTTGTAGATGTGAACACATGAAGGTTCATTTCTGAACAAGTTGTAGAGTGTTGATGCTGACTAGAAGGTGCCTGTTCTTGGGGAGCAGTTTCTTCCAAGTCAATGTGTGGATTACTTTGTATTAATAATACTGGAGATTACATGCTCTTTCTGTCTGCTTTGATATTTTTGGTAAAATGTGTTCTCAATTGAAGACCTACCTGACAAACTTTGTCATGAAGTCATACAGCATGCAAACAGACACTTTGGACCAACTGGTGCATGCCAAACATAATCCCAAACTAAACTAGTCCCACCTACCTGCTCCTGGCCCATATCCCTCCAAACCCTTCCTATTCATATATTCATCCAAATGTCTTTTAAACATTGTAATTTTACCCGCATCCACCACTTCCTCAAAAAGTTCATTCCATACACGAACCACCCTTATGTGTAAAAAAAATTGCCTCATGTCTTTTTTAAATCTCTCTCCTCTCACCTTAAAAATGCACCCCCTAGTCTTGAAATCCCCCATCTTAGGTAAAAAGACAACTACCATCAACTCTCTCTATGCCTCTCATTATTTTATAGCCTTTCTATCAGGTCACGTCTCAACCTCCTACGCTCCAGTGAAAAAAGTCCTAGCCTATCCAGCCTTTCCTTATAACTCAAACCTTCCATACCCGGCAACATCCTGGTAAATTTCTCCTGAACCCTCTCCAGCTTGATAATATCCTCCCTATAACAGGGCGACCAGAACTGGACACAGTATTCCAGAAGAGGCCTCACCAATACCCTGTACAACCTTAACATAACGTCCCAACTCCTATACTCAAAGGGCTGAGCAATGAAGGCAAGCGTGCCAAACACCTTTTTAACCATCCTGTCTACGTATGACACAAACTTTAAAGGATTATGTACTGAACCCCTTGGTGTCTTTGTTCTACAACACAACCCATTAACTGTATAAGCCCTACCCTTGTCTTTTGCACCAAAATGCAAAACCTCTCATGTTAAACTCCATCTGCTGCTTTTCAGTCCAGTGACCAATTCGATCAAGATCTTTTTGTAATCTCAGAAAACCTTCTTCACTGTCTACAATGCAACCAATTTTGGTGTCATCCTGCACATTCACTAACCATGCCTTCTATATTCTCATCCAAATCATTTATATAAATGACAAACAAAAGAGAAACCCAGAACCGATCCCGGTCTCTAACTTGAGTCTGTGTTGATAACATTAAGCCTTTTGGTTTGAAGTGTCTATTTGTAGTTTTCTGTACTTCAGGTCTTCGTCATTTTCAGTTTCTTCTTTCTATTCTCCACTTCTTTGAAACAGGTTACTGTTCCTTTTTGCAGTTGTTTTAAGCATGAAGTGTGTTCCTTGTACCTACATAGACTTTTCACCTTCATGTTGCAAAAGAAAATACAACAAACAGCCAACAGATCATATCGTGACTGTTGAAACCAGCACTGGTTTAATAGGTGGATGGTACAGTGGCTCAGTGGTTAGCACTGCTGCCTCACAGTGCTAGGGACCCGGGTTTGATTCCAGCCTCAGGCAACTGTTTGTGTGGAGTTTGCACATTCTCCCCATGTCTGTGCGGGTTTCCTTCCCACAGTCCAAAGCTGTGCGGGTTAGATGGATTAGCCATGCTAAATTGCCTGTAGAGTCCAGAGATGTGTAGGCTAGGTGAATTAGTGTTGGTAAATGCAGGGTTACAGGTATAGGGCTGGCAGGGTGGTGAATCTAAGTGTGATGCTCTTCAGAGGATTGGTGTGGACTTGAAGGGCCAAATGGGCTGCCTTCCAGGCTGAAGGGATTCTATGAATAGCATGTAGGCTCAATTAGATTGAAGTTAGCCAGACAACTTGTTTGAACATATTCACCAACCACCTTTACTTGCACTGAGCATTCTGTGACTGTTAATCCACTGAATTGTAACTGAAAGGAGCAAGACATAGAGCAGTGTTGGCCCTCAATGTTGCGCCAATCTGAAGCCCATCTAACCTACACTATTCCATTATCATCCATATGTTTATCCAATGACCATCTAAATGCCCTTAAAGTTGGCAAGTCTACTACTGCTGCAGGCAGGGCATTCCATGCCCTTACTACTCTCTGAGTAAAGAATCTACCTCTGACATCTGTCCTATATCTATCACCCCTCAATTTAAATCTATGTCCCCTCATGCTAGCCATCACCATCCGAGGAAAAAGGCTCTCACTGTCCACCCTATCCAAACCTCTGATCATCTTGTATGTCTGTATTAAGTCACCACTTAACCTTCTTCTTTCTAATGAAAACAGCCTCAGGTCCCTCAGCCTTTCCTCATAAGACCTTCCCTCCATACCAGGCAACATCCTGGTAAATCTCCTCTGCATCCTTTCCAATGCTTCCACATCCTTCCTATAATGCGGGGACCAGAACTGGTACACAATACTCCAAGTGCGGCCGCACCAGAGTTTTGTACAGCTGCAACATGACCTCATGGGTCCGAAACTCAATCCCTCTACCAATAAAACCTAACACACCGTATACTTTCTTAACAACCCTATCAACCTGGGTGGCAACTTTCAGGGATCTATGCACATGGACACCAAGATCTCCCTGCCCATCCACACTACCAAGAATCTTACCGTTAGCCCAGTACATTGTATTCCTGTTACTCCTTCCAAAGTGAATCACCTCACACTTTTCCACATTAAACTCCATTTGCCACCTCTCAGCCCAACTCTGAGGCTCATCTATGTCCCTCTGTAACCTGCAGCATCCTTCCGCACGATCCACAACTCCACCAACTTTAGTGTCATCCACAAATTTACTAACCCATCCTTCTACGCCCTCATCCAGGTCATTTATAAAAATGACAAACAGCAGTGGCCCCAAAACAGATCCTTGCGGTACACCACTAGTAACTGAACTCCCGGATGAACATTTCCCATCGACCACCACCCTCTGTCTTCTTACAGCTAGCCAATTTCTGATCCAAACCGCCAAATCACCCTCAATCCCATGGCTCCGTATTTTCTGCAATAGCCTACCGTGGGGAACCTTATCAAACGCTTTACTGAAATCCATATACACCACATCAACCGCTTTACCCTCATCCACCTGTTTGGTCACCTTCTCAAAGAACTGAATAAGGTTTGTGAGGCACAACCCACCCTTCACAAAACCGTGTTGACTATCCCCAATCAAGTTATTCCTTTCTAGATGATTATAAATCCTATCCCTTATAATCCTTTCCAACACTTTACCCACAACTGAAGTAAGGCTCACTGGTCTATAATTACCAGGGTTGTCTCTACTCCCCTTCTTGAACAAGGGGACAACATTCGCTATCCTCCAGTCTTCTGGCACTATTCCTGTAGACAATGACGACATAAAGATCAAAGCCAAAGGCTCTGCAATCTCCTCCCTAGCTTCCCAGAGAATCCTAGGATAAATCCCATCCAGCCCAGGGGACTTATCTATTTTCACACGTTCCAGAATTGCTAACAACTCCGCCTTATGAACCCCAATCCTGTCTAGTCTAATAGCCTGTATCTCAGTATTCTCCTCGACAACATTGTCTTTTTCCTGTGTGAATACTGACGAAAAATATCCATTTAGCGCCTCTCCTATCTCTTCAGACTCCACGCACAACTTCCCACTGCTGTCCTTGACTGGCCCTAATCTTACTCTAGTCATTCTTTTATTCCTGACATACCTATAGAAAGCTTTAGGGTTTTCCTTGATCCTACCTGCCAAAGACTTCTCATGTCCTCTCCTGGCTCTTCTTAGCTCTCTCTTTAGGTCCTTCCTGGCTAACTTGTAACTCTCAAGCGCCCTTACTGAGCCTTCACACTTCATCTTACACCTTCACGTAAGTCTCCTTCTTCCTCTTGACAAGAGATTCAACTTCTTTAGTAAACCATGGGTCCCTCGCTCGACCACTTCCTCCCTGCCTGACAGGTACATCCTTATCAAGGACACGCAGTAGCTGTTCCTTGAACAAGCTCCACATTTCGATTGTGCCCAGCCCCTGCAGTTTCCTTCCCCATCCTATGCATCCTAAATCTTGCCTAATCGCCTCATAATTGCCTTTCCCCCAGCTATAACTCTTGCCCTGCGGTATATACCTATCCCTTTCCATCGCTAAAGTAAATGTAGCCAAATTGTGGTCACTATCACCAAAGTGCTCACCTACCTCCAAATCTAACACCTGGCCTGGTTCATTACCCAGTACCAAATCCAATGTGGCATCGCCTCTTGTTGGCCTATCTACACACTGTGTCAGGAAACCCTCCTGCACACATTGGACAAAAACTGACCCATCTAAAGTACTCAAACTATAGCGTTTCCAGTCAATATTTGGAAAGTTAATGTTCCCCATAACAGCTACCCTGTTACTTTTGCTCCTATCCAGAACCATCTTTGCAATCCTTTCCTCTACATCTGTGGAAGTTTTCGGAGGCCTATAGAAAACTCCCAACAGAGTGACCTCTCCTTTCCTGTTTCTAACCTCAGCCCATACTACCTCAGTAGACGAGTCCTCATCAAACGTCCTTTCTGCCACAGTAATACTGTCCTTGACTAACGATGCCACACCTCCCCTTCTTTTACCACCTTCCCTGATCTTACTGAAACATCTAAACCCCGGAACCTGCAACAACCATTCCTGTCCCTGCTCTATCCATGTCTCCGAAATGGCCACAACATCAAAGTCCCAGGTACCAACCCATGCTGCAAGTTCACCCACCTTATTCCAGATGCTCCTGGCATTGAAGTAGACACACTTCAAACCACCTTCCTGCCTGCCAGTACACTCCTGCAAACTTGAAACCTTATTCATGACCTCACTACTCCCAACCTCCTGTACACTGGAGCTACAATTCAGGTTCCCATCCCCCTGCTGAATTAGTTTAAACCCTCCCGAAGAGCATTAGCAAATTTCCCCCCCAGGATATTGGTACCCCTCTGGTTCAGGTGTAGACCATCCCGTTTGCAGAGGTCCTACCTACCCCAGAATGAGCCCCAATTATCCAGGTATTTGAATCCCTCCGTCCTGCACCATCCCTGTAGCCACAGGTTCAACTGGTCTCTCTCCCTATTCCTTGCCTCGCTAGCACATGGCACGGGTAACAAACCAGAGATAACAACTCTGTTTGTTCTAGCTCTAAGCTTCCACCCTAGCTCCTTGAATTTCTGCCTTACATCCCCATTCCTTTTCCTACCTATGTCGTTGGTGCCTATGTGGACCAAGACTTTCACTTATACAGTGCCTTTCATAACCATATGTGCCCAAAGCACTTTTCAGATGCTGCCAGAGATATAACGACTAGTGGAGTTGTCCCTGGACCTAGTAATCCAGAGGCCCCCCCTAATGGCCTGGGAAAGCAGGTACAAATCCCACCATGGGCAAATGGTGGAAGTTGAATTTAATAACATATGAAATTAAAAGTCAAAGGAATACCATGAAACCGTTATTAATTATCGTAAAAAAGAAAACATCTAGTCAGGGGAAGGAATTCTGCTGTCCTTAGCTGCTCTGGCTTACTTGTGACTCCAGACCCTCAGAAATGGCTGAGCAAGCCACTCCCTTGTATTAAATCACGGCAATGTTAAAGCAATAGAATAAAACTAAGTAGACACCGAGCATCGACCTAGGAACTGGAAATGATGACAGCAAGAACCCTGCCCTGTCGACGCTACAAAGTCATCCTCACTAACATCTGGGGGCTAGTGCCAAAATTGGGAGAGCTGTCTCACAGACTGGCCAAGCAACAGCCTGACATAGTCATACTTACAGAATCATACTCACAGACAATTCTGGTTGCCCTTTATAGGAAGGATGTTGTTAGACTATGATGTGGAGGTGCTTGTGTTGGACTGAGGTGGTAAAAGTCAGAAGTTACATGGCACCAGGTTATAGTCCAAAAGGTATTTTTTGAAATCACAAGCTTTCGGTGTAAAATTTGTGGAAATCTTCCTTACTGTTCTGTTTTGACACCATCACCTCGATAACTTGTTATGATCTCTCTACCTCTATTAGTTTGTAAAGTTTTGGAATACTTGTTACTTTGGTTCGACCTTTTAATGTGACTCTTATACCTATCGTGTTCATTCCAGCCTTTTGGTCTCTAGTACCATTTTATTTCTGATTATTTGCAATTATCTTTCTACCTCAATTAATCGGATTATAGGTCATCCTTTCACTTGCTATTCAGCTGTTGACTCACACCATCTGACACTTAGGATCACCTGCAAAGACTTCTTATTTAGCCCATCAACACTCCACTCACACCATTTGTACAATCCTATGACACTCTTAATTACCTGAAATTGCAGTGATCTCCCTGCCTATAAATTCTGTGCCTGTGTACACCCTTCACTTCATCTGATGAAGGGGCAGTGCTATGAAAGCTTATGATTTCAAGTAAACCTGTTGGACTACAACCTGGTGTGGTGTCACTTATGACTAGGAAGGGTACAGACAAAATTTACCAGGATGTTGCCAGGACTGGAAGATTTGAGTTATAAGGAGAGGTTAGATAGGCTGGGACATTTTCCCCTGGAGTATTGGAGGCTGAGGGTTGATCTTATTGAGGTTTGTAAAATCAACCAGATATCCCAAATTAATCTTGTCCCATAAACAACCAATCAATGTCACCAATGCATCAATATTGGAGATGTTGGCTTGAGACTGAACACTGGCAATGGAACATCTCTGTTGCTAGTGGATAAGCCAGACTTTCTGGAGGTGACACTGGTGATAATTTTCAAGGGATTTAAGACATCTGCTGTACATTGTCTCGGTGAGGCAATGGCCTAGTGGTATTATCGCTGAACTGTTAATCCAGGTAATATTTTGGAGACCTGTCTTTGAATCCCACCACGGCAGATGGTGGAATTTGAATTCAATAAAATATCTAGAATTAAGAGTCTAATGATGACCATGAATCCATTGTCGATTGTCAACAAAAAAACCCATCTGGTTCACTCATGTCCTTTAGGGAAGGAAACTGCCATCCTTCCCTGGTCTAGCCTACATGTGACTCCAGTCCCACAGCAATGTAGTTGACTCCTAACTGCCCTCTGGGCAATTAGGGATGGGCAATAAATGCTGCCCTAGCCAGCGATGCCCTTATCCCGTGAATGAATAAAAAATAATCTCCATTGGATAGAGGAGAATGGATAATACTCTTGCTGTGTACACTTTGAGCTTGGTGCCAGGTTTGAGGTCTTTGTCATCCAAAACTCTGTTCCTGTTACTATCGTTGAAAATTTCTTTTTTTTTGTCCAATAACATTTCATATTTCGCTGTGTAAAATCTCTTTGCATTTCTTGAGCCAAAGTGAATAGATTAGGAAAAGAAAAAGCAAAACAGAGTACCAGTGAAATGAAACATTTGTCCCAGTCCAGGTGAATCACACCCACTGGTTCACTGCCATTCGTGACCGCCAATGGATGACCAGGCAGCTCCTGCTAACAAGAGAATGATGCTTGGAAACTTCTGGCACAGGAGCTCGAGTTGGAACCGCAGGCAGGTTGAGGTGGAATTTGAACACTTGAAGGGCAGCACAAATGGAAAGAATTAGTGATAAATATGGCCTTAGGAAAAACAGCTGCTGTGTGCTACTGTCTAGAGCAGAACATGACCTTATTGCTGTTAAGACAAAAGAAATTTGGAACCGCTAATAGGCAGCTTTCTTTGTGCTGTAAGTTCTTTCAAATGTTTGAGTTGTATGAAAACACGTATCGACCAAGATGCAGCAAATCCTTGCAGGATCTTGTTAATGAACTTGTATTTCAATTTCTATATGTTAACCCACATAAAATGTTTGTATTGAGTCAGATATCTGGAAATTTATTAACAACTAATGTGACTATAACACCTCACGTCCTACATCTTATATATAGCATTTAGGTTATGTGCTTACTTAGATTATTGCATGCAAACCTGATTAGCTGGTTCACTGACTAGCAGACTATTGAATAAATATGCAGAGTAAGATGGAAAGTTCGAATACTATCTATCATGGCATGATGTAGTCTAACTGGATTAAAGGTTTTGTGACTTTCTAAAACTAGTGTAACAATACGACATTCTCCTTTTTCCCTATAAAGAATGGGAAACCTATTCTGATAAATGTATGTAAGAATGTCTCTCAATACATTGTCTTTATACTGCTTGGATAAAGGTAATGTCACCATCGTCTTTCCAAGTCAGAAATCACACAATGCTAGGTTATAGTCCAACAGGTTTACTTAAAATTGCAAGCTTTTTGAGCACCACTCCTTCATCTGACAAAAGCTTGTGATTTCAAATAAACCTGTTGGACTATTACCCAGTGTCGTGTGACTTTGTCCACCCCAGTCCAACACCAGCACCTCTACATTGTTGTCTTACTAGACCACTCCCTCACTAGAGAGAGATAACCACTGCAGGTGATTGGGCACATTGAAAAGGAGAGACCTTCATGGCACCCTCAGCCGGTGCAGGAGTTGGACCTGCACTGTTGGTATTACTCTGTTTTGCAAACCAGCCATCCAGCCAACTGAGCTAAACCAGCCACCAACTACCGTATTGCTTGGATAATACTTTGATGACCAAACAACTCAACCAAATCTAGTCCTTATACAGTTATCAAGACTTGGCTGTGTAGCTTCACTCTGTGGTATGCTATCTGTTGTTGTGTTTGGATGGGTATCAGGCTTTGTAGGTGTTCAGTTGCTGATGGTATGACATATTGAGAATTAGAATCATCACCTTATGTGATGGCCACTTGGTCATGTGCCACTAAGGTGTGTTGCCTGGATCATCATAGGATTTTACAGGTGCTTATGACTGTGGTACACAACTCTTCCTGGACACAACGTTGAGTATCCTTGCATGAACCTGTGTATTTTATACAAAGATTTCAAACTCTCAGGCTTTGTCCTGTTTCAAGTCTGCACATCATTGCTCTGATACCATTTTCTCCTTTGTTTCCAACAATGTCCATGGTGAGGTTGGGGTTTAGAGAGTGTGAGATGGAAGATGTAACTGGAACTGACTTCCAAACTGCTCCTATGATGCTGCTTGGCCTGCTGTGTTCATCCAGCTCCATACCTTGTTATCTCAGATTCTCCAGCATCTGCAGTACCTATTATCTCCAAACAAGAGAGAAACCAGTTATGGGGAACAGCTACTTTGGAGGGGTTGCATGCAGGTTTAACTTGGTCATCTGAAAATTTGGTAAGTAGCTTTGGGTTTAATGATCATGGACTTCACTGGATGAACAGTGCATGTCACAAGATGTTAGAGTGAGGATAGTAGGAAGAGGAAGTAATGTGTTAAATATCTCACTTCCTGAGCATGTCTTTGAATGTTGCACTGGTGTTCCGTGGACCACTGCCAGACACATTGTGCTGAGGAACACCAAACACACTGAATATGGCAGATAACACGTCAACAACCAATGGCATCTTTGCTTTGTTTGACAAAAGAAAATTTTGTGAATTGGAAAGTTGCCGAGATGCTTTTTTATCCTTTGACATGGATAAGATCAGTCACAATCTGGCACCACGGCTCAGAATTCTTGTGTGGAATGAGAGGTTCTTGCAATTGGTGAAGTTGATAGGGTTGACAAGTTTCACATGACTTGATCAGTTGATCAATTCTTTTTATTGAAGCTAGATCGTTAGATTCATGTGCCCCCAAATCTCGTTTTATTTTATATTTGTGTATGGTCAAGTATATCTCAACATAAAGCATGTGGAATAATCTTTGCCTTTGAAAGTTATATTCCTAGAGAGACCTAGTTCATTGCTGAATGGCAGGAAAAAAACGTGCTTGCTCAGGGACCTGTCGAATGTTATTGGATGTTGGATGTGATTGAGGATTTCGAGATCATGAGCAAGCTAAACAGGTTAGATGGGGCAAAGCTCTTTCTGCTTGTAAAAGGAACAGGAATCATAGGGAATAGATTGAATGCAATAAGCAAACAATGCAAGGGTGAAGTGAGGAAAAGTGTTTTCACACAGTGAGTAGTTTGTGTATGGAATGCATTGCCCAGAAATATGGTGGTGGCAGTTTCAATTGAAGCATTCAAGAATGCGTCTGATATACAGAGAGAGCCCTGATCATTAAATGCAAAGCTACTTACTTTAATGACCAAACAACACAACCAAATCTAGTCCTTATACAGTTATCAAGACTTGGCTGTGTAGCTTCACTCCGTGGTATGCTATCTGTTGTTGTGTTTGGATGGGTATCAAGCTTTATAGATGTTTTCAGATAGCCATGTTAAATCTACACATGACTCCTTAACAAGTTACTCACCCTCACTTGTTACTCTCATGTTTGGAAGTCTTTTTTTTTCAAGAGTTGTGGTATATAGGGATATGGGAAAAATGCAGGAGATTGGCACTAGATAACAGTTGTTGCAGGTTTAATGGGCTGAATGACCTCCATCTGCACCATAATAATTCTGTGATTTGGGCACTCTGATTTTGAACTTCTTGAACTGTTGCAGCTGGATTAGATGTAGTTTGCAATGATACTCTGCTTAGCAGTCCCCAAAATGATATGACATTAATTTGGAGACTACCTTCAAACTCAGATATGACAATGGGAGATAGCAAGAACTGCAGATGCTGGAGTCAGAGATAACACAGTGTGGAGCTGGAGGAACACAGCAGGCCAGGCAGCATCAGAGGAGCAGGAAAGTTGACGTTTCAGGTTAGGACCCTTCTTCAGAAATGCCCATTGATCCGAAACGTCAACTTTCCTGCTCCTCTGATGCTGCCTAGCCTGCTGTGTTCCTCCAGCTCCACACCGTGTTATCTCAGATATAACGATGTTCAATGTCAGGCTAGAGGAATATCTCTGTTCTATACAGCGGCCTTCCTCCACAGCAGTCAAAAGGATGATCCTGGAATGATTTTGTACTTTCTAAGCCACTGCAGGATCAAGAATAGAACATTCAGGCAACGGATCAGCTGTCATTACCCATTAGAGCATCACAAAGCCAAGTGCCAAATAGAACTGTTTCCGTTGCTATGTGTTGTTAGCTGAGATTATCTGAACTAATTCCACAGTTACTAGATAATGGCTGTATCTTGCTTACTGAGCTCAGATCCATCCTATTACAAACCTTCACTTGTGAAGTATGTTATTTGCAAATCTATCCAACTGCTTGATTTAGCAATCAGAGAATTTTAATGTTTGTTCATTGGCCAGCCGTTGTTGTAGGGAAAGGGAGAGACAATTAGCAGTAGTTGGTACTCCTTGTGGAAAGTTTGCTTACTGTATTGCTCTGTAAAATGGATTACTGGTCTCAGAGGAGATAGCAACTTTCAGAGAATAAGCCTTCTTGCACTGCCTTCATCCTCCCCCTGGTGGTTAATTCATCAGGAACTATTCAATGATAATGTGTAGAGACGGAGGCATAACAAGGTCATTGAAGATACTGAATTAAGCTGGGGAGATGTCCATTTGTTATACTTGAAGGACAAAACAGTGTTTGGAATATTCCATGACATGTTCCAAATTAAGCTGCATGAGCTTATGAGAGAGAAAGGAATAGTTGAAGCAGATTTTTTTAAAATTGGAGGAAGTTTGAATGGAATGTGGAGTGATTGGACTGAATGGCCTTTTTCCATGCTGTGTCACATTTATAAAAAAAAAAGTTTGTGCACATGAATTTCATCAACTGAAAATAAGAAACCTCAGGCTTAATATTTGTGCAAATTGGAAAACAGTTGGAGTAATGAAAGGTAGGCACTGTACTAGAAAAGCGAACAATGTAAAATAGAGTAAAGCTTCTTAAAAAACATATAGTGGTACAGTTGTAGATTCTCTACAGTGTGGGAGTGGGCCATTTGGCTCATTAAGTCTGTACTAGCCCTCTGAAGAGCATCCCATCCTCACCCACTCAATCCCTGGATCTCCTCACTACTAACTGATGTAACCTACACATCCCTGGACACTAAGGGGAAATTTAGCATGGCCAATCCACCTAACCTACACATCTTTGGACTGTGGGAGGAAACACACACACAGACACAGGGAGAACATGCAAACTCTACACAGACTGTTGCCTGAGGGTGAAATCGAACCCAGGTCCTGAGCATTATGGGGTAGCAGTGCTAACCACTGAGCCACTGTGCTGCCCCAGTTACATGTAGGATAGTAAATAGTCAATAATTATACGAGGAAGAACAAGTTCTTTTTAGATTACAAAAAGTTTAAAAGATACATTCAATATCACCCTAGAAGGATTTGAAGAAGAGTAATAGTAATTCACAAGGAATTTTTAACATGTGTGAACTGAAATAGGTTTTAGAAATCCAGATACACCACATATTAAAAAGTCTTAAATACGTTTCAGATTGGAGTATAACAGCAGAGATTATAATGACTATATTTCTTTTATGGATTCATCAGAACTACCCATTGTACTGCAGTGACTTAATACTCAGTGAATCATCTTTGTTAAAGCTTGCATTGTAAACTTGGCCAGGCACATTATAATAACTGAAAGTGCATTATGCAGTAAATTACTTTTAAGTACAGGGACAGCAATGAAGAACTGTATTTGCTGCCAACATTTATTACTGTGCAAAGAGAGCCCAGGACATGTTCACCGACACTGAAAATACACCGTAAAACAACCAGAAATGCAGCACTAAGGATTCAAACCCTTGGAGTTCTGTGTTTAAGAACGAGCCCTGTGTTACAACACAGTGCAAGTGGGGCTCAAAACTGGCTTCAGACTTGCAGGAGGGTCCTGTTTGAAGGGACACAATTCTTTGAGAATGCCTCTCAGCAAAAGGGTGTATGGTAAAGGAGCCAGAAAAAGCGATGCCAGTCATCTCAAAGCCAAGGACCGAATCCACCTCCTGCCAATGTGTTCAGATTGGGCTCATCATCCACTCAAGGACCCACAGAATCCACGACCATTGACACAGAATTTTCTAAGCGGACAATCATTAGTGATTACCAATGAGAACAACAGTGACTTTAGTAACAAAAACAATTTGTATTGTTATGGTGGCTTTAATACACCAAGGTGTTTCACAGCAATGTGTTGTTATCAAAAACAAGTTGACTCCAAGCCACTCAGGCAGATGATGGAAAACTCAATTTTATGTGCCATCATAAGGAGAAGCAGGAAACGGAGGGGTTTACGGAGGGAACTCCAGAGCTTATGGTGTCAGTGGCTGACCTCACAATGGCCAAAGGTGGCAGGATTGAAATCATGGATAGTCAAGAGGCCAGAATTTGAGGAGTCTAGGTATCTTGGAATGTTGAGAGGCTGGATGTGATTACAGAGATAGCGAGGGGCAAGGCCATAAAAGGATTTGAGAGTCATACAATACAGTCGAGGACCATTGAGTCTATGTCGACCTATCTACACTAATCTTACTTGCCATCAGTTGGCCCATAGCCTTGAATGTTATGACATTAAGTGCTCATCTACATATTTTTTAAAGGGTTCCCACCTCAACTACCGTCCCCAGCAATGCATTCCAGATTCCCACCACCCTCTGGGTGAAATATTTTTCCCCTCACATCCCCTCTAAACCTCCTGCCTTTCACCTAAAAATGATGCCCCCTTGTTCTTGCCCTTCAAATAAGGGGAAACAGCTGTTCCTAGCCACCTTGTCCATCCCCCATCAATCTTACACACATCAATCAGGTGGCCCCTCTCCGTTTTCTCTGCTTTCTCAATAACCCGAGATTATCCAGCCTTTCTTCATCACTGAAATGCTCCGCTTCAGGCAACTTTAACTTCAGGAATATCCTGGTGAATTTCCTCTGTAACCCCTCCAATGCAATCACATCCTTCCTATAGTGTGGTGACCAGAACCCCAGCTCCACAAAGTCCTATACAACTCCGATAGAACTTCCCTGCTCTTATAATCTATGCTATGACTGATAAAGTCAAGTGACCTGTTTGCCTTAACAACCCTCTCAACCTGCCCTTCAGGGACGGTGGGCCCTAAAGATCATTCTCTGAGCTTCCTAGTGCCCTGACAAAGAACGAGAGCTCTAAAACTGATGCCTTGTTTAATTGGATGCTAAAGTAGGTCAGATAATTCAGAGATGAACAGGATGTCTTTAATATTAATTGTTTAAGCCTAATTCTTCAAGGCTACATCTTAAACTGCTTAGCTCATATTGAGAAATGTGCTGTAATTGCTTCCCATCTGTTTATACAATGCCATCTAAAAACTTTTATTGGAGTTCATGATGTTGTAATCTCCTTAAAAGCAGGGTAATACCCAAAACATCGACTTCTCCTTTCCTCCAGATGCTGCCTGGCATGCTGTGTTCTTCCAGCCTCCTGTCTGTCTACCTTGGGTTTCAGCATCTACGGTTTTTTTGTCTCAAAAAGAGAAATAGAAATCCTAGTCTGTGAGAGCTGGCCACCCCCATCCAGGCTGCTTCTATTGTTCTAACTTTTAAAAAAAAGCCAACGCCTCATAAACTGCTTACATTACCACAGACTGCTGGATATCTCTCATTCAATCTCTCGCTTAAAAGAAACCAAAACTAAATACACTTCTAAAAGCCACAGCATCATCACAAACAGTCTGGAACCGAAAGATGGTCTCAGCAATGGGGACTATCATAACCTACAGTTATGCTCCTTAACACAGAATGGCCACCATTCTGTTAAATTGCTAAGTAGCACAAGTTCAACATTACTTGAAAAGCTCCAATAGATTACTTAACAGGCAAACTGATAACTAACAGTCAGAAATTATGTACACACCTTTTGGAATAACTCAACGAGGCCAAGCCACCCTTTATTTACATGTGATCAGTCCTTGACTTTCGAACTGCCTCATAGAGTCAGGTGCCAGTATCACTGACATTCCGCTTTTTAATCTGTCAGCCAGGGCTCCCTGATTGGACCAGATTAACAGCCCCAGTCAGAGAACTCCCATTCTATGATGTCCAACTGGCTGATCTTGTTACAAACACTTGAGTATCAGCATGCTATTGCTTGGGATCATCATTGCTGCTGGTCATGTGGTTTCATCCTGGGCCTTGACCCATTGGTGTACTCAGCTCTTAAAGCAGTAAGACATGATGCTGGTATAAATTGTTGTGGATGGGGTGGCAATCGGCAAACACAGGTGATGGCTGAACAAATTAGGCACTAATAAGGAAAGGGCAATAATGTTTTGGGTTAATTGATGTTTCCATAGACTGGCTGCTTGGGAGAGCCTCAGAACAGTCAAAGCAGGAGATCTAGAAAACATAGAGGAGGATTTCAGACAAAGCTGGGCTGGTGCAGGAATAAAGGTGCTGTTACAAAGGTGGAGGTTACTGGTCTTTCCTACAGGCCATTCGGCCCAACACTGACCCTCCAAAGAGCATCCCACCATCTTATAATCCTGTATTTCCCATGGCTAATCCACCTACACCCCTGGACACAATGAGAAATTTAGCACAGCCAGTCCACTTAACTTGCACATCTTTGGACAGTGAGGGAGGAAACCAGAGCACCCGGCAGCAGCCCACACAGACAGAGGCGGAACGTGCAAACTCCACACAGACAGTCATCCAAGGCTGGAACTGAACCTGGGTCCCTGGCGCTGTAAGGTAGTAGCGCTAACCACTGAGCCACCATGCTGCCCTTTGTGTTGGGGATGGATGGGGGTGGCGGGGGGTTGCTCTGAAGGTCAGCTCAGGGATCCAATAAGGTGCAAGGTTGCAAAAGGGCAGATTCAGCTATATTGTCCGGGGAGTACAATGGAATTGGTGGTGTTGAGATTTGGACTCTATACTAAACCCCAGAGTGAGAAAATTCTCCTCAGAGAACCTCACCGACAAAAAGAACAATTGGTAATTGAGAATGCAAACTAATGAGAGTCAATGTCCAGCAAATATTAATTGTTAACATTCTATTAATCAAGGCATGGTATGGTATACAAGTTCAACACATATCTGTCTGGGGGTCCTGACACTTCTGGGGTCTTCTCTTGGTTCCTTGAACCTGATCTCTTGACTCATGAACTGCTTCAAGGTTTTAACTCAGGCAACTTCATTATAATAAAAATGCAAAACCCCTTTAATACTTCAACTCAAATTTATCTTTCTACTTAACGGGTATAGTCACATCTATTTACTTATGGCTTCTCTTTCTCGCTCTCTACAGCCACTGGTGAATGCTGTCTGCTAAAAGAAGCTTCCTAACAAAGATTTTTTTAAAAATTTTCACTTATTCTTAAGACATTTACCTTTTTTTCATGAACAGTACATTCCAATGCTGATCCAATACCAATGCCTGGATTCCTTCAGCTTGTGACATTTATCCATTGACTGCTAGTAACCCTGGCAAGCACTGAATACTGACACCTAACCTTCCTGCCCTTTAACAAATGTCCTTTTGAAAAGCATTATCCCCGGCTCGTTCAAAGAACCCCAGTAAGTGAGTCATTTTTGTATTTGCATTTTCTTTTGTATTTTGCATTTAGCCAAAATTATGCATCTGTGGCAATGCAACTAATAGCTTTTCCCTCAGAGATAGTAAGAACTGCCAATGCTGGAGTCAGAGATAACACAATGTAGAGCTGGAGGAACACAGCAGGCCAGGCAGCATCAGAGGAGAGGGAAAGTTGACGTTTCGGGTCGGGACCCTTCTTCAGATTTCCCAAAACGTCAGCTTTCCTGCTCCTCTGATGCTGTCTGGCCTGCTGTGTTCCTCCAGCTCCACACTGTGTTATCTCTAATAACTTTCCCTGAGCTATTTCCTTAGCAATGGGAAGTGAGTTCACAGCTTCCCGACAACAACCTAATTTTAATGTACACCTTACATTCACAATACATAACCAATGGGAGAAGTACTTGTGGTGTCCCTCCGATAATTCAACATTAACTCGCATCCTTTGTTTGCAATTCTTGTCCTCGTGCCAGTCTTGGCTTCTGTTTACTGCTAATACCAGGCTTATTGGAGCTCAAATACAAAATGTGTTCCAACTATAACCCCAACTAGAACTGCTGAGTTTATTTTTTTGTTTCCTCCTTAAAGCTTCATCACAGTGTTTCAGACTTAAAGAAACCCCAACCTAAAGACTTCTTAACACCACCGTAATAATTAAGGTCTTCAAGAGCAGGGATGTACTGCTGAGGCTGTATGGGGCTCTGGCCTGATCACGTTTGGAATATTGTGAGCAGTTTTGGGTGCCATATCTGAAGGATGTGCCGGCCCTGGAGGGGATCTAGTAAGAGGTTAACGCGAATGACCTCGGGTGAAGCGATTGAGTACTCCGGGTCTGCACTTGATAAACTTTAGAAGGATGAGAAGGAATCTGATTGAAACTTACCGAATGCTGAGATGTCTGGATAAAATGACATGGAGAAGATGTTTCCACTAGTAGGAGATATTAGGACATGAGGGCACAGCCTCAGGGTGAAGGGATGACCACTTAAAACTGAGATGAGAGGGAATTTCTTCAGCCAGAGGGTGGCAAATCTGTGGAACTCATTGCTGCAGAAGGCTGTGGAGGCTATATCATTGAGTGTCTTTAAAACAGAGAGAGATTCTTCATGAGTAAGGGGACCAAGGGTTACAGAGGGAAGGCAGGAGAATGGGATTGAGAAACATATCAGCCATGATCGAGTGGTAGAGCAGACTCAAGGGGTTGAAAGGCCTAATTCTGCTCCTATGTCTTATGGCCCATCACCAAACTTACTATTTGATAACTTAGGCCTTATCAGTTATACCCATTAGTCAATGAGGTGAGGTCGAACAGTGGGTAAAGATCAGAGACTCTGTGGTGGAGACCAAAGAGGGTGCATTTTGTTTTCCCAGTGTTTAATTGGAGGAAACTCCTGCTCGTTTAGCATTGGAGGTGGGAAGAGCAGAGATGTGTGAGAGTAGAGTGGCAGGAGAGTAACACATTGATTTACTGAATGGTATATTGAGGTTGGAAGAGATTCAGGGACCCTACTTGACTCGATGCACAGAGCAGCAGTCAACAAAACCAACAGGAAACAGGCTGAACTGCGGGGCCAAGACAGTGGAAGTCAGCGGAAGTCAATGCTCCAACAGTGAAGTTCTCTGGTCAGACTTTGCCTTGATGACAGTGTCCAGTTGTGTTCAGTAGGACACAAGAGATTCAAGCATTCTAGTCTTGGCGTGCAGTTCAGAGCAGAACCACAGGGATGTTGGAAGTGAAGCATTCATTCCAGCTGAGCTGTACCCTGTTTATACTACAAAAAAACAAAATAGTGGAAAAGTTGAAACAAAGTCAGAAAATTCTGGAAACACCCCGACGCCAGCCAGAAGCTGTGGAGAGAATAGACAATTTAATATTTCAGGGAGGGACCCTGCATATAATGAGGGGGCGAGGGAGGGGAGGTGAAAGATTGATTTGTCTGCTCTCTATAGATGCTGCCAGCTCAGCTTGCATCTCCACAGCATTTTAAATTTCTGTTCCCAATTTATTTTACCTATCTGAAACTACAATTCAGACCTGCTGACTTTCTCCAGTATCTTCATTTTCTTTGTGTGTCTTACAAAACTCTTGCTGGCCTTGTCTGCTGATAATGGTTGTGATGAGTTTCTACTCAATTTGAGATAAAAGGTACTGCAGATGCTGGAGAATCCGAGATAACAAGCATGGGGCTGGATGAACACAGCAGGTCAAGCAGCATCATAGGAGCAGGAAAACTTGACGTTTCGGGCCTAGACCCTTCATCAGAAAC